>VDFB02134681.1:0-13571 GCA_007258455.2 Sequoia sempervirens | reverse complement strand
AAATAGATTATAGTTTCTCTTTAGGAAACCCAAATCCCTCCTTGGAAAAGAAACAATAACCATAAAAATAATATTGGAACCTTTTCTTTTGCACTTGTATTCGAGGGAATGGTCTCTTGAAGCCTTCGTTGTTGTCTTTGTAGGAAATGTTGATTTTCTAAGTATTATTACTCTCTCTCTTCTTTGAGCTATCATCATTGATGGAGCCTTTGATCATATTTGCATAACTTTTGGACTTGTCTTCATTTGTCTTCTTTTGTAATTCTATGGCCTTGGAGCATGCACCTTCTTTGATTGTCTTTAGTTTTTCCTCAAAACCAAGACCAATTTTGATAAAAGGTGATCTTTAGGAGTTTATAATATCCTCCAGGATTTTGGTGCTCTTTTCATATTTCATGCTTTGATTTGATTTTTCCAGTTCCTTCCTTAAAGAAACAACTTCAAGCTCCAACTTCTTACACTCCAATTCTTTTTCCTTCAGTTGGTCTCTTACAACTTCTTCAATTCACTTTGCTTCCTCAATTTGAACTTTCAAATCCATGATCATTTTTTTGGATTCTTCAAGATTTTGAGATGATTTTACTTTGCTATCGTCTTGAAGTCATGATCTTAGTCTTGAATTTCTTCTCTTGAGCTTCTCAATCTTGTTATAGGAAAATTCGAGTTCTTTCTCAAGATCATCTTCTTCATTATCTTCAATGTGTTCCTCTTTCGTATATTTTTCTTTTTGTCTTTTATCTTCATCCTCCTTTATTTCCATCGCCATAAAGAGCATCTCCTCTTGATCACCATCGAAGAAGCTTTCATATGCATTGCTTCCTTCAGATGAGCTACTTTTTTCTTGAATGTAGAGACTCTTTTTATGCCTTCATAAATTCTTCCTTCCTTACTATGCTCATTCATCTCTTTTCTTGTTATGATGGTATTTCCTTTCTTTCCTTTTGTAGTAATATTCTTCCACTTCACTACCCTCACTTTCAACTTGTGGATATTTAGAAGAAAAATGACCTATTCTACCACAATTGAAGCATTTAAGAGTAGAATTAACTTTATGTTTTATGAATCCTTTCTTGTACTTTCTTACAAGGTGTGCTTCTTCTTCACTTGAACTTTCACTCAATATATGTCATTTATGTTATATTTGTGAATAACACGAGACACATGATCAAACAATGAACAAGACACCTTCCACCCAAGATCTCTACAAAACAAAGATTTGCTAATCCTTAAAAATAAAATACTTACAAAATGAATAATACAAGAGAGAATGAATGCTTTATAAGAGAAACCCTAATGATAAAGGGATTAGATCATGACAAGTTTCAACATCTTGTGTGATGAGACGATATGATGTAATATTAGCTCTTTAGTTTACATAAATAAAGCATTAAGTTAGCTAATAAAGCAATCCTAAGTTTAGCTTAAGTGCATGAGAATTAGAATAATAATTAATTAAAGATTAATTAATTATTCTCTCATGCATGATAACTCTAACACTTTATTCTTCATCTTCTTGGATGCTTTGAAGGTGACTTCTCGCTTGGATAACTTCTCTTTCTTTGTCCTCATTTTGTATGTCGTGAGGATCCCATGCAACTCGTCCATCCTCAAAGTGTCTAGATCCTTTATCTCTGTGATGGCAGAAACTTTTGCATCAAATCTCATTGGAAGAGATCTCAAAACCTTTTGCACAATAGTTGCCTCAACCTTTTCTCCAAGTCCATGAATAATGTTGATGATTTCATCCACACAAAGCAAATAGGAAATGATATCCTCTTCTTCCTTCATTTTCAAACTTTCAAATTGTATTTTGTGGGTTTGAAGCTTGGCATTCTTCACCTTTTTGTCTCCTTCATATATATTTTTTAACTTATCCCACATAACTTTATCCAATTTGTAATGTATAACTTTCACAAACTCTAATTCAGCCAATCCACACAATATTGCATTTTTGGCTTTGGTGTTGTTCTCGCTTGCTTTATTTTCAGCTTGATCTATTAATGGGGATGTAAGGGGAGTATAACCAACTTTGACAGGTAGCCAAATATCATACCCAAGTGCATTCCAATAATTCTTTGTTCTTATGCTCCAAAAAGCATAATTTGATCCATCAAATAGTGGTATCCTATTTGAGGAAATTCCAAATCCTTCCCCCATGTGTGTTTCCAAGATCTACCTTCAAGTGGTTAGGTTAACTTCAAAGGAACCCTCTCTAATCCAATTGATGAAACACACACTTAAACTTAGGAGGGGGAGTGAATTAGTATAAATCAAAACTTTACTTCAACTTAACCAAATATAGCAATATTACTTCAAACCTTAATTATCCATAGCAATACCATCTATGCAAGATCTAGAAATTAAGAAAATACATAAGAGACACATGATTTTACATAGAAAATATTAGATAAAACCATGGGAAAATATTGCTTGTATAAATCTTCTTACAAAATTTATAGGCACCAACCGACTGGAGACTCCAATCCCCACCACTGAGCACCAACTCCACAATTGACTCCAATCTCTTCCAATAAGAGCTTCCAACCTCTTGATCTCCTCAAATAGGAGGCTCCAACCTCTAGAAGAAAAAAGTAACAATTTTATTTGCAACTTCTCAGATCTACCCTCTCATCTGCTCACAAATTTTCCATTCACTCACAAATCTCTGCCCCAAATCTACCTTATATCTCTTCTCAAGGTCTGCAATAAATTTTGCTCCAAAATGATGCAATATTCTACTCCAAATTAGGCACAAGTTTTTCTCCAAATCAGCTCTAAGGTATGCTTCAAATCCATACTTAGATCAACTCCAAATCAGCCTTTAGGTCTGCTCCAAATCTATACTTAGGTCTGCTCTAAATCAGCTTTTAGATCTACTCCAACTCTAATTTTAGGTCTGCTCCAAATATTCTTTTAGGATTGCTCTAAATGATTTGATTTATCATTGTATTTTTGTGACACCCTCCATTTGTTAAGTGTTTCTTGGATAGTTCAGATAATTTTGTTAGGCTATGTTTTTATGTTGTGGCACTTATCACCACATAAAGGAGCTTATGATAGACTTTATCGGGATGGGATGACATTATATGCATGATGATTTTATTAATATGCTTTATGTTTGCATAGATGTTTAGTTGTGATGAAATTCATATATTTGCTTATCGAAGTTTAATTGATATTTTATCTCATTAGTTGATGTGACATTGTATTCATGAAGAGAATGGCATTGCATCACTCGCTTGCAAGTGCCCTATGATTTCCGTGATTCTCTCTTCACAGTGTGTATGAATTACTATATGTATACATGTGCGACATTTGCTTGTTTACAGGACTGCAGGTACAGGACATTAGCTTCACTTGGTTTCACAGGTCTGAGCATGTCCACTACTCAACAATAATATTGGGAGATAGTAACGGGCTACCTAGTCATACCTTTACCCTAGTATAGTGTGTCGTCAGTTTTAGTTTGGTCTTAGTTTTAATCATTATTGTTTTGGGTATTTTATTATTGTGCAAATTTGATTTGGTAGATTAAATGTGCATTTAATTTAAATATTTAATTAAATGAATTATTGTTGTGAAGGCTTTAGAATAAATTAATTAATTAATTAATTTAATTTGGTTATGTTGTTGAGTAATTTACATTAAATAAACTGTAATTGTAAACAACAAAAAATATTTAAATTAAGCTGTACTATAAAATTATTTTATTATATTTAAATGCATGTGAATGAAAAATATCTAAATTGTTGAGGGAAAAGATATTTTGTTTAAGATAACTGGGAGTTAGAAATTTGTTATCTAATTGTTGAAAATTCATTCACGGAGGAGATTTTTGGAAAAAGAAAAGAAAGTTGTTTCACGGGAAAAGTTTTGGATGGATTGTGGAAAATTGGTGAGGAAATTGTGGATCTCTCTAATGAAATTGTTTTAGAATTATTTTGCTGTAGAATTCTTGGCTATGTTTTTGGTTGTGTCTTCTGGAAGGAGGAAATTGTATTGAAGAAAGCTTTGGCTACATTGGGAATTGAAATTACAGAGAAGCTCGGAAACATTTTCTTCAGGCAACATTCTTCTGTAACAGGTTATTTACTATTTTTGTGAAATTTGAAATTGAAAAGTTATTTTATTACTGTAATACAAATTAGAAATGTTTAGGAAAGAATTTTTCATTACTGTAGAAGCTTTTTTTTTTTTAATATTGTCGTGAATATTGAACCTCTGTAGAAGAACATATTTAGATCTTCTGCTTAAATTGAGTATTTAAAATAGATTTATACAAGAGGAAATTATAGTGGAATTATTGAACCTCTATTGAATTAAAATCAAAACTTAGAAACCTCTTCCTATGAAAACATAATTTATTCTTCTATAGAAAATGGTAAATTACTGTTAAATATTTAGATCCTTGTAGGGAATGAATTCTTCTGTAGAAAATGGTAAATTAACATTAAAGATTTAGATCCTTGTAGGGAATGATTTTAATACAAAGAAAATAATTTGAGGAATTAGAAAACCTCTGTAGGATTGAAAATGATATCTTCTAATAAATTTGGGAAAACTGAAATAATTGGAAACCTCTCGTAATTTGAAAATCAAAACATCAGAGAGAGTGCGTCACTAAATGAATCATAACTCAAAATTTACAAACTGAGTAGAGCTAAAAAATTTATATGTTTTAAACGACTTGATTGCACACCTTCAGTAAAAATTTTAGAAAAATACAGATCCGTAAACAAAAGTTATTAAAGTCGCAACATATAGGTTTTATGATTAGGATTGTTTGAAAATTGTAAATTTATATTTATATATTTATATATTTATTTATTTGTTTAAAAATATATATTAGAAAAATTGCATATAATTTTAGGATATTTAAATATAAATATATTTAAATGTATTTTTAAATAGGTGCATGCACATGCACAATTAGATATTTTAAAATGAGCATTGGAAAATAATAATTAGATTATGTAATTAATATATATATATATATGTATATATATATATTAAAAGGATATTTATTTAAATGAATATTATATTGTTAATTAATGCATGCAATGCACAAATATGTGTTTTATAATAAATTGATTTTATTAGAAAGATTGAATATTTAATTAAGGAAATTGAGTTAAGTATTAAGAGTGGTTGGGATTTGGAAGTGGAATATTTAATTGTTTCATTGTTAGTTTATTAAATTGAAATAGTATTTTGGATGATGTATTTTAATATGCAAGAATTGACTGTAATGGATTTAGGAAATCCGAAGGATAGTATTTGTTATTTTCTTGAATTGTATTTAAAAACACGTGTTTCTATAATTGTGTACTGGGGGGGAAAGTATTTGTCATTTTGTGAATCTAAGTCTTCCAAAGTTGTAAATGTGAAAGGGTTGTGATAACTTTAGTTCACCCTTTGAGTTTCTTGGGTAGTGCACTTATTGGGTTTCTGTATTGGACATCTATCGAGATGTGTTACCTTTTGAGGTGTATTGGTTATTGTTATCAGTTCTTAGTGCACGGTTTACCCTTGGCATGTAGTTTGAGTTATGTGTTGTCGATAGGGGAGTGGCTTTTAGCGAGGGTTGGTACAAAAAGTGGTCCCAAGACAACTCGTGTGGGAGTCAATATAATCAAGTGGGAATTAAATAATCTATTAGCTTAACACATATAACAAGATATTTAGCCTCACTCATTGGCTCAAGGGCTTGTATGAGACTTGAGATGAGTCGGGAAGGCCTGGAATGGCAAGATCGTTATCTTTTCTTCTCGAAAGATAACTAATTCTGCACTAGTGTGCATGTGGGGCCAGAATAGTAAGAGGTTACCAGGATAACCCTAGAGGGGGGTCGGGACCTAGGAAGATCTCCTTTGGATAACCAATGCAACCTTTGTGATGACACTCCTCCTATGTCAACAGTCAATTTACTGTATTGTGTTGTTAATTGATTTTGTGATTCTGGAAGCAATGTGACCCTAGTTCTTGTTTATCTATTATGTGAGTATTTTTGTATATTGCCTATGTCTAGAGGTAATAGGTTGTCTTGGTTTCCTATTACTATCTCCTAGCACAGGGGCTAGGCCTACGGGTACCAGATGGTTGGGTGGCATGCATCTTACACTGTTGAGTTTCTCTTCCTGTTCGTGATGGCGAGATCTTCTTGTTCGAGGAGCTTGTGTGGTTCTCTGGAGTTGTTCTCCTTCTTCATTGTAACTGTGGATCTATATGTATAATTGTAATACCTCATTTGTATTGAGGTGAACCTTTGTGACGTAATTGTAAAAATATTATGATCTATTCATTATTGGATTTAATGGTGTTGTATCTATGGAAATATATGTTCAATACAGTTCTATGTGTTAGATTTATTTTGCAATGGTTTAATGTTTTTTTTGTAAGTTGTATCTTGAGTTTAAAATTCATATGCTATGGTTGGTTAAATTTTATAAGTAATGGTGTTCACATGTAGACGCGTTATGTAGCCTAGAGGATGTATGGTTAGAGTAGGATACTTTACTCTACCCTATTTTAACTTTTAAGAAAAAAAATTAGTTGTGCTTCGCAGTGATGGTACAGTCCTCTGTGGGTCACAGGACAAGTTTTTGCTACTTTCTACTCTTCTTCTCGTTAGGTTTGTATTGAGTGAGAGAATGATTTGTATTGAATTGTATTTTGAAATACCTCCAAACACCTTTTATTTATATTCCATCAAGTGCCTTTTTCACAACCTAGGTCGGCCTCATAAAAATTTATTTTTAATTCAATAATTTATTTTACTCTCCCAAGGTGGTGGTTGCATAAGGAGGGTCGACCACATTTAAGAGATTAATTATTTTATTTTATTTTTATTCTCCAAGGTGGGGTGCACCTCTCTAAGGGTGTCGTGTAGTACCCCTCCGTTTTTCTTATGTTTTATGACAGTATGTTTTTACTTTGATAGACCCTGATACTTTGTTTTGATGTATTTGATCACTAACAGTAGAGTGATGGTGGATTTATTTTATGATGTGATGATACACTATTTGGATGGTGATTATTTGTGACATGCTTTATGTTAGCATAGATGTTTATTTGTGATGATATTGCTATATATGATCATGGTAGTTTAATTGATATATATTTTTTCAATTCGATGTGACATTGTATTGGTGAAGAGAACGGTATTGCATCACTCACTTGCGAGTGCCTTGTGATTTCTGTGATTTTCTCTTCACGGTGTGTTTGAATCATGGATTATGTATATACATGTATGATATATGTCTGATTGCAGGATTGCAGGTATATGACATTGACTCCACCTGGTTTCACAGGTCTGAGCGTGTCCAGGCTCAACAGTAATGTTGATTGGGAGATAGTAACGAGGTTTTTCCTAGTCTAGCCACAAACCTAGTCATAGTGTGTCATCAGTTTATGTCCGGTATGTTTGGTTGTCATGTCCACATTTTCCTGGTTAATTGTTATTTATTTATGCAAGGTTTATTTTGTGAAATTAATGTTAGAATAACGTTCTTAATGATTCAGAGCTTATTTAATTAAATTTAAATAATGTTGTTAAAAGCCTTTTATTTTATTTAATTAATTAAATTAATTTATTTGGTAAAATAATTTATTCCTTGTGATTAGATTTATTTTATTAAGTAAATAAATTAATTGATTAAATTTTCTTGATTGAGTGAATAGATTAAATATAGTTTAAATGTTATTATGAGAATTGAAATTTTAAATTTGCATAAAGTAAATGATATTAATTTTTGAATTTTTAAATTAATAAAATAGTATAAATTCTTTATAATTGTTGAAAGATTATTCTCAGAGAGAATATTGCCATAACTATAAAAGGAAAGAAGTCACTTCACGGAAGAGAAAAAAAAAAGAGGAAATTGCTGGATAATTTTTTTGGGTTTTTGGTTAAAAAAATTTAGAAGAGGTTCTCAGAATTTTTTTTAGTTCAGTATTTTGCATCTTTCTGGAAGTGGAGATTTTGGAAAGGGCTTTGGAAATTGTACTCAGAAGGCGAAGCTTTGCTCCAACTTTCAATTCTTCAAGCTTCAAAAAAATAGGTTCCTTGTTATTTATTTATTTATTTTGTTGATTTGAAAAGATTGCTTGTACAAAAATTCAATTTAGTAGAAGTTTTGTTAAATTTGTTAAATTGAAAGATTGCCTAAAGAAGAAAATTTGATTAAAGCTTCTGTAGAAAAAATATATATATATTGAATTCTTCTCGGTAGAAAAATATGTTGAAAACATTTCTGTAGAAAACTTGTTGCCTCTCTATGTAAAATTACCGAAAAGATTTTGTTAGAAAACTTTACAGTAAAATCAGAGAGCCTCATAGAAGATTATTGTTAAACAATAGAAAATTTTCAAAAGAAAACATAAAAAAACCTCTGTAGATTTGTAAATGAAATTCTTTGGTTAATCTGAGGAAACGGAAACCTCTGTAATAAACTTTTTTAAATATTTCCTGTAGAAAATATTTTGAGAATTTGGATTGAAAATGAAACCCTCTGTTATGGAAAATTGAAAATCCTCTGTCAAAATTGTAAAATTAAAACCTCTGGTAATTGTCAATTTTACCTGTAGAAAACTTTTGTTAAGAATTTGCTCTTCTCGAGCAATCATTTTGATATATATATATATATTGAGAACATATACAAATACATATTTATATAAATATATTCATTATTGTTTTGAATGATCCTATAGAAATTGTTCTCGGGAAATAAACCCATTTTCATTTCCGTACAGCGAAATTGTTGAAATACAAGGAATGATTATGAAAATAAAATTTAAATTTTAGAATTAGGGGGGGTGTTGTGGCTGCTCCCACAGTCGCACCCATGAAGGGTGCGCTGCTGTGAGCAATGCTCCCCACAAGTCCATGTGGGAAGTGCTGCCACAGCAGCGCAACCTCCATAAGGGGAGGTCTGTGCAGCCCAGGGTTGCATCCCTCTTACCCTTATTACTGCGATTTTCATTTTTTTTCTATTTTTTTTATTGTTTTATATATAATTTATATATATTATATATAATATATGTTATGTAATTTATATATAATATATATTTTATATTTTATATAAATTTATATGTATATATTTTATAGTGTTGGCAAATGTAATTTAGTTTTATATATTAAATAATATATTTATTTATATATATAATTATTTGTATTATACAAATGTAATTATACATATATTTAAATATTTATATTTAAATTGATATTTACTTTTATATGAGATTGAGAAAATTGGAGTTAGACTAATTTTTTTAATTTCCTTATTGTTTGAGAATGGAATTATATTTAAGATATTTGATTTCATGCAATATGTTAATGACTTAATTGGATTTAGGAAATCCTAATGTTAGGTTCTTATTTTGCTTGAATTGCTTTAAGTTGTTTTTACTCTTATTGGGCAAATTGAGGATTATATGGGTTTATAAGTCTTCCAGATACCATTTCCTTATGAGGGAGTTGTTTTATGATGATTCCATTTTTTGAATGAACTTGGGTAGTGCACATAGTTCTATTCGGTTTAGACACCTGGTTTTATGAACGGGTTGTGTTTCCTATTGTATTAAGTTGGCATTTGATGTTGGTATGTGTGCACCTTGTCTACCCATAGTTAGTGGAATTAGTTTCCTTATGTTGTTATTAGGGGAGTAGCTCTTTATGAGGGCCAACACACAAAGTGGTGCTTGGGTAACTCATGTAGAGTTATTCTAATCAGTGAAAACTAAATCAATACATTAGGTAGTCTAAAAAATTTAACTGGATAAATTATGCCTCGCTCATGGACTCAAGGGCTAGTTCAGACTTGGGGATGAGTCAAGAAGGCCTGGAATGGCAAGATCGATATCTTGTCATTATGAAAGATAATCGATTCCGCAATAGATTACATGTGGGGTATGGTTTCGTAAGAGGTTACCAAGGTAACCCAAGATGGGGGCCGAAACCTAGGAAGATTCGCCTGGGTAACCTATGGAACATTGTGATGACACTCCACCTATAATAATAGTATCTTTGTGAATTTATAGTACTTGATCCTTCAGTTCTGGAAGCAATGCAACCATTATCTTAAGTTTGTACTTGTATAGTTTTGTCTATGGTTTTACCTATGTCTAGGGATTGTAGGTTATGTCTAGGGAACCTTTTTACTATCTCCTAGCACGGGGGGTGGGCCTACGAGTACCACTTGGTTGGGTGGAACGTGCACCTTACACCTTTGGGTCTCCATTTCTTGTTTGTGGTGACAGGTACTTCTTGATTGGAGAGCTCGCATGTCGATATGTACTTTCTTTCATGTTTCATTTGTATCAGTGGATACCTTATTTATGTATCACTCCTCAATTGTATTCGGGGAGAATTTTTGTAACTTGTAATTGTACACTTTTGTATGACCTACCTCATTTGGAAATGAGTATTGTAATTGTTATTATAAATGCAATGTAAGAATGAATCATTTTGTACTTTATACCTTCAGTGATGTAATTTATTATTATTGAATATATATTCTTAATTTTATGAGAATTAATCACATGTTATGTTTAGTTACTTTTGTTATTTATGGGATTTGCATGTAGTGCGTTGTCACGTATCTTAGGGAATGTTTGCATTTATGATATTATGTTACATGTAATAATACACTTTTTAAAAAAATCATTACACTTCCATAGTGATTGCAACATTCCTTTAAGGTCACGTGGCAGGGCATAACATGTTGACTCTCTTTAAACATATAAAATTAATTTATTTTTAATTTTCAAACCCTCTAGAAATGGGTGCCACAATTAGGGGATGTTGGCCCACATAACATAACATTTAATTTTTATTTAATTAGCTTCAACACTCCAAAGAGGTTGATCAAAATTAATTTTATTTGGAGCCACTATTATTACCAAGACACCTTTGATATCAATGAAAATATTTTTCCAACACCTCCCTCTCTCTATCTCCCCCCTCCCTCTATATATCCCCATCTCTCCCTCCCTCAATCCCTCCCTATCCCCCTATCTATCTCTTGATCGCTACCTCTATAACTATTTGTATCCCTCTTCCTCTCTTGCTCTATCTTCATCTCTACATCTATCTTCCTCCCCCATCTATCTCTAGATATATTTTTGTCTCTCTATCCATCCATTTGTCTCCCTCTCTCTCTCTCTCCATCTTCCTATACCTCTATATCTATATCTCTTTGCCTCTCTATCTCTATCTCTCCATGTTTCTTCTTGCATCTCTCCCTCTATATCTATCTCATTATCTCTCCATCTCTCTCTACCCTTATATCTCTCCCTCTCTCTACCTCTCTATTTATCACTTTCAATTACTATATTTTTCTTTCTATCTCTCCCTCTCTACATATTTATCTCATGCATCTCTATCTATCCCTCTCTCCTCTCTCTTTTTATCTCTCTCATTCTCCATGTCCATCTCTATCTATGTCTTTCTCTCTATCTTTATCTCCTTACCCCTCTCTCTCTCTCTTGCTCTTCCCACCTCTCTCCCTTTTCTCTCCCTCTCTCGCCCTCTCTCTCTATTGCAAAAATAACATGAGCCTATTGATAATGGATCCTGAATATCTTCTTAATTCAGAAGTTTTGTTTTAGTCATGTTTGTATCCTTGTAAGTGGATCCATAGTTGATTTGAAGCTATCACTTCTCCATTGATACCTTTGTTGTAAAAACAACATCCTTTGATAAATTCCCTACCAATTGACCTCATGTACTGCACAGATGTATGCAAACAATAGACCTAAATTTTCCCTACTTGACCTTCCAAACCTCTTCGGCGTATCCATTGCACCACCAATGTTCGATTGCTAGTAAAAATATTAAATGTGAAATATTATTAAAAAATAAAGGATTTAATCCTTATATGATTGAAAGGATCATATTATAAACAATGTTTACATCTTGATAAAATTTAAATAATTGACATTGTTAAATGGCTTATTATGAAGATTTTTATTTTTCATCAACCCAAATCCATCACATATTATAAACTTGACAATTGATTATGTTGGAAATATTGTCATTAATGTCAAAGGAGTATGAGAGATTATAAATTTATTTTCATTGATGTCAAAGGAATATGAAATACTGTTAAAATAATATCATTGATTTCAAAGGAGTTTATAGGGAAGCCCACATTGTATGAATTAGCATATGACGTTGTCTTGACTAATGGAACTCAACAATGCTCATCAGGAAGATGTAATAGATGGGAATATATACTACAAAAGTAAAGGTAGGCACTATAAGGGTAAGAAATATAAGTTTGAGTTGAATTGGATAACAAATTATTGCATGGAAAGTATGTAGAGGAGCATATGAAAAGATGTGGAAGTGATGAGATTGTAGGTGGTACATAGTTGGTACATTTAGTGCAAGTGTTTGCAGAAGCAAATGTGGAGGAAAAATATTTAAATATGAATAGATTGAAGGGATTATATGAAGATGGATGAACAATGCAATGAGAGGATAGGATATGAACAATATAATTATAAATATTGGAAATAACAAATAGTAACACTTTATGATAAGTTGAAGAAAAGAGAACAATGCCAAAGATGTTGTGGTGATGCAAACTATGGATGAATGTAATGATAAAAAATAACAAGTAATATTAAGGATATCAAAATTAATGAAGGAGCAATTATCTTATAAAAATAGTGATTAATAATCAAGGTACATATAAAATAATTTAAAGCACTCGATTCTGTGATTAATAGAGCATTGATTATGTATGACAATACCAACTATATTTCATAAGATAGGCAACAAATATAAGAGTAGCGATTCATAATTGAAAAGCAACAATTAATTCATGAAGGAATTATTAATATTAAAGGAGGAAGCGCTTATCATTTGAAGATAAATAAATGGAGTGATTAAATTTATGAGGACAATGATTAAAGTCAATAGAGTCATATATGACAAAATTCATATAAGAAAAAAATTAAATAAGACAAAATTGGCTTATTCAGAAATTTAGGAAGTTATAAGGTTTAAATAAAGTGAAGTGAATTGTAATTAAAGACAAAAGAACAAAAGGTAGCGATTAATTTTGAAGGGGTAGAAATGATCATTATTTATGAGATTAATATAAGGCAATGATTATTGGATGCAGTGAGCAGAAGGTGTCCACAATTCTTCAGTGAGACTACGAAGGTGTTGTTGATGCTGTGGTGGATTTCTCTGTTGCATTAAGACGGATTTCTCATTGTAACACTCTTCTCTATCCTCTTTTCTATTCTGGAAATGAGCCCTCCAATAGTGAGACCTATTGTATTCGATGTTGATATTACTTTAGATTGTCAGCTAATCCTCACTGTGTTTTTTCCCTTCTTGGGTTGTTCACGTAAATCTGGTGTTTATTTGTGTATGGTGTTGATTTGGTTGTGTTTTTGTTATTTGCTTTCATAATAATTCATTCTAACAAATTAAGGGTTAATTGATTTGATGTGGATCTAAATGTTTGTGAGGGTTTTGAAGTTTTAAGGTACAACTGATTCAACCCCCTCTCAATTGTCTTATGCATTCAACAATTGGTATCAGAGAAAGGTTCATT
>VDFB02134680.1:0-14150 GCA_007258455.2 Sequoia sempervirens | reverse complement strand
GGACATGAGTAGTTATAGGTGCAACACTATGTGAGAGAGATGTCGAAGCACAAGACCAGGTCGAGTGAGACAAGGAGCTAGTGAAAAGGGAGTGGGGTCCTGCACAAACGGAAAGTGTTTGTTTGAAAACTAGCTCAAGTTGTCAACGGGTCGGGACCTAGAGGTTAGTGCATGTTTGCTAAGCCTCTGCCTATTCATATCCCAGCACAAAGTTTGTGAAATCTGATGCTATGAATTGCAAACCGTTGAGTGAATACTTAGAGAATTACAAGATTTTGGTCTTTTGAATGTTGAAATTGGATCCCGGTTTGCATTAGTTTCCGATGACGACACAACCAAAGAAGCTCTGTTGCGTAATTGTAAAACCATGTCTGAGATTAATGGTCTTGATCAAGTTTGAGTTTGAAATTCTATGAGTTTAAGTTTAGGATGGAAATGGTAGTCTCCTCACCGTTTTTAGTATAATTACCTTCGTTGGTGTAAATGTGGATATGAAACATCTTACTTGTTGTGTACTTAACTTTAAGTTAGTTCAGGTCACTTGTAGGGATTTATCAATTAGGTTCAGGATCATTCTGGTTTTGGAAGGTTGTGGAGTTGTTACTGCCAATTATTGACCTCTATGTTATTTCTCTGTGATTTCTGAACTTTTGAGAGATTTATTGAAATAGCTTAACATAAGATCTTTGGTCTCTAGTAAATAAGCAGTTGCTTGTTAGAGCCATTCATAAGGAGTATGTTTGTAAATATGATCTGCATATCCTTCTAGGGTACTTGACACTTTTATACTTTTTAATATGATTACATTTCGTTATCATTAATCTTTTATTATAGGATTTATGTAATATTTTCTCTATGACATTTATAGTAGAGCAAAGCTCTAAATTGTTAATATTTTAGATTACCAATTTATCTTGAAATAGCTGCTTTTTCATGTCCATGGAATCTTAAGTTGACATGTTCAGTCACTTAAAATGACACTGTTAAGAGGATTGATTTTTTTCTCGAATGTTTTTTTTTAACAAATAGCAAATCATGAGTTACAAAGTGAATTATTACAACAATAACATCAAACTAAGTGTACAGAATTTAGTGTGCTCATCTATTAATTATTGCAATGGAAATGCATAAAGCATATAAACCTTTCTAGATTTCATTTGAAACTCCCTGCAATGATCGGATCTAGCATAGGATTTCAATGCAATGAATTTGCAGTTGAAGCATATGAGAATTTCTTGCAGATGATAGCATGATACAATTTGTGTAGAATTTAGAGGTAAGTTGCTTGCCATTGCCTCGTAAATCAGATTTCATTTACTGTGAATAGATTGAAATAGAAACTATAGGGAGATTGGTTTGAATTGGTCTCATTTTAAAAAAATGTGTTGTGGTAGGGTTTCATAAAATTTTCTTGCAAACTTTTCCCATTTTTCCTCACTTGAAACAGCATGACACAATTTATGCATAATCTTGAGGTAACTCACTTGCCATTGTTTTAGTAATTTTTTTTTTTCAATGCCAGATCATTTTTTATTGTGTTTTATTTCATTCTAAAACAATTCTGTTGTTATTTGTTAAATGAAAGGATTGTTTTTATTCCAAATGGTAATACACAACTAGATCATGATTGCTATTGAAAAAATATAATTTTATGGTCATACTTTTTCAATAGCCATACCATAGCCAGGGTTCTCAGTTGATATCTTTTATAATGTTTGGAGCTTTTTAAAGCTTGCAGCTTCATCTGCTGTGATGCAATGGTCTGTACATAATTGCTTTCAGATTGAATCAAAGATTTTCTTAGAACTCTTCACAATTCAAAGATTTTCTTATTAACTATAATGGCTTTTATATTTTGCATTTGATGCAGTGTGGACGTCTAGTACTACAGAGTTTTGGCTCATTTAACTGGAAATTGGACAAATCTAGCGATTACAATGGATTCATTTTCTATCTGGTATTATTGAATCTCAAACTTTTGTCCCTATTTCCTTCAATTTGGAATCACAAAATCACCTGCATCTTTTTCTAGCTTTTCCCTAATATTGTTAAGAATGAAACTTGTTTATATCAAGTGCTGCATTGGGCTGAAATCTATACTTGTGCAGTTTAAGTGTAAAGTGTATATGAAGGGCTCATGATGTTCAATAGTCGTGCTGCAACAAGGTTTGTGAAATTTCAAATTTTCCCACATTAGTGATAGTCAATTCTTTATCTTTGATCTCCAAATGAACACTTGATACCTTGCCTATGGATTTGCAATGTCATAATATCAAATGAATTAGGAGCTGGGCGTCCAAAGCGTACACTATTTGCTGCCTATGTTTGTCTAGGCATAGCTATGATTTTTTGGACTAGCCAGATATTAGGTTGAGAGTGTGATAATTGGGATGCTTGTAATTCAAACCAATCAGCTTAAAAAAAAAATTATTGATATTATGTTCTCATTACTACAGTAGATCCAACCAGTACCACTTTGTGATATATAGTGGGAGCTTTTTTTATAATAGCACTCACCGATGTGAAAACATTATGTGATGCAATGAGAAATACCCACATTAATATATTCAGTTAAGTATCTTCGGAAGCAACACAATCCTAATTGTGTCCACTATAGAATAGCATAATTATTTATTGTTTAATATTCATCATTAGAAACTGTAACAGCACCTTGCAGTGCAATGGTTGGGCTCATTGGTCAGTCATGTATTCATGGCAGCTGCTCTGTATTTCTGCAAGTTTGTAAAATTATTACATTATCAACAATCATTTCCATAACCATCAATTTGAACTTTTCTCTTTCAAAATTTATAAATCATAATTATTTTCCTACTTGGATCCAATTAAACACATATTTAGAAACATATTTACAAGTTATATTTTTCTTATCTGACAACATTGTGTTGCAATGCGTACAAATTTCAAGACTTCAAAAGAGGAGCTAAAAAAAACAAAGCCAGAACTCTTATTTCACTTTGATATATGTAAATTAGCTATTACTTCTTCAAAAGGAACCTAGTTATTTTAAATCATTCAAGACATCTACCATAATTATATAATGCAATGTATCATATATACATTTGAATTTAAATATACTGAACTATGTAATATTCAAATTCATTATTGTTTTACCTCTAATTTCCTATCGGCTATTCCTTGAACCTTCTCTAGGTGCAAGTGCTAGTATGTTCTAGACCATCATTGTTGTTCTTTTGACTGCATGCATATAAAATTAAAATAGCATTATGTGTCCACCATTCTATATACTTTGAGTACCAAAAAAACTGAGCACACAAACTCAAAAAATTAAGGCAAGTAATTGCTGATATAATTCAATCCAAGCCTAAAAGAAAGCCCAATAATCATTATATACAACAAACAAACAACCTCTTAAGACTAAGAATCTCTCCACTTCACATTTAGAAGTTCATTCTAACAATGTCCTTTTAGCATTAAAAATGATTTTTTAATATTTTAGAAAACCAAATATATCTATGAAGATGAAAAAATCACTTTTGAATATTCTACTAGTTGAATAGTTTACAAAGGTTACCATTTTAATAAAATATTTAATTGGGCACCTCAGTATTATGGCTCAAACTGAAGAGATCAATGCAGCCCAAACTCTGTTGGCTCTTAGTGATGATGATAGCTCTATTCAACAGGGTTAATTTCTGGTCTTGGTGATCCTTTTGATATGGTTCTTTGTATATGGGTTTGTTTCCTATGGTGGTACCTCTGTTAATATTTTTGTATATTCTCTGAACTGGGTCTATGATGTAATTTTGAGGTGATCTGGTCATAATGCTCTAAGTGTGTATCTTCTGTGGTCCAGGTTAGGTTGGCTTTTTTTATGACTACAGGGCTATCTGGATGTTCTAAACTGATGTTGTGATGATTCATATCTGATCTGTTTTGTACTGTTCTCCTTATGTTTAATATAAAAAAAACATAAATAATGGGGAAAGGATCCCTGCTAAGAAAATTTTGGAGAAATGTTAATAACTAAGTCCTAAGCTTGAAGGCCAAAAAACATGTCCAAAATTGTCCACAAAAAAGTATTTGCCTGAAGATCTATATAGTGAACATAAATAATGGGTAAAAGATCCCTGCTAAGAAAAATTTAGAGAAATGATAATTACTATGTCCTGAGTTGGAAGTTCAAAATAGTACGTGCAAAATTGTGCACAAAAAAATATCATCTCATGGACCTGATTTGGCTTTGGCCATCACATAGGGCAAGTCTTTCTCTAGGGGATCTCCTATAATTTATCAAAATTCTTAATATATTACTGCATTGCAACAACTTGACTAGGGAAAATAGAGTGTCACTACAATGTTGCAGACTATTTTTTGTTAGAAAATTATAGCATGCCTTGCATTTTGGGGAGGAAATAGGGAAAAAAATTGAAAGGTAGCTACCTCAGATGCTTTACTATAGCTCTCCAAAACAGAATGTTGAATGACAATGCTGATATAATAATGTTTTCTTGCCATCATTTGGTTGTCATATCTTTTACTGTGGAGAACTCACGAATGCAAATTTAGTTATCAGGAATGGCACATTGTCACCTAGAAGTTAGAACTGATTTGGTCAAGATATATGTTTTTTTGTTGACAACAACATGTTTTTGAAGTAAGAAGAAAAACAAATTTGATTTCTAATTGCTTGATTCAAAACTTCCCACTTTTCAAGTATGGAGGAACAGGGCTTGGCCTCTGCATAGTGCGTTCATTGGTAGGAAAACTATTATGGGATATGATTGGATGATGCATTACATTTCAATTGATGCAAAATATAATCAAGTTCAGAACATGATCAAATGACCCATAATTTTGTATGCAAATACCTTTTAGTGGCAATATGTTTTCATATGCATTGCTCATCTTTAGGAGACCATGGAACAATTCTAATGAAAGTAAATTGCATAAATTTCTTTGTCAACCACTTCAAATCCTTAAATTTATTTATAATAGCCTTACAAGGCTAGTTTTTCTATATCTATTCACAATGTGGTGGTTTTCTTATGCTTTCCAGGTTAACAAAATGGGAGGCCAGATTAGTGTCAGACAAAAAGAAGGTCCAGGAACTCATGCATTTGACTTTAGTGTTTGGTGCACCTTCTGAAAACTCAGGACAAATTTCCCGGCAGATTTGGAAGGGCATTGATAAGGACCACACAACGGTATTCATTTCTAATTAAGCATTATGAGTAATGTTGAATGGGCAAGTAATTATACATTTTATCTTATTCTTTCATCAAAACTACGTACTACCTTTTATTTTGAGATCTTCATGCTATATGCCATTGTCTTTCTCAAAAAGGTTTTGGCAAGCATAGCAATATGTGTTTGCTTTTTTCTTTAATTTTGCTTATGTTCCTTCTTTCCCAATTATGTTGCAGGTATTGAAAGCATGCATAAATACTATTTGTATTACTCTTATTGACATATTCTTTCATAAGCTAATGCTTTTAGTTTTTAACCATTGGATCTTGATTTTCTTTTGTCTTTGTTGTTGGAAGGTTCTCCTAGCTCTAAATGGTGACATTGGTCGTTCAACAATGTCCCAATGGTTACAAGAAAATGGCTTCCAAGTACATCAAGCAACCAACCAGAATGAAATGATAGAAGCTTTTCTAAAATAAATTGTATAAAATGCTCTAATCTACATGAAGCCAATAGAGTCTAGTCAAAGAGTATGACATATTATGGAGTCCCACTGAAAGAATGCAGCTGTGCAGAATGCAAAGAAGATTCAATATCTACAAATGATACAAGGGTCCTCTACAGTACTTCTGGAAAGAAGGCATCAAATTCTCACAATTTTCTTGCAGTTATCGATTCAAGGATCTTGGATGTGGACATAAAAATCTGGAAGGGTCAAGCATCTTATCTCAATAAATATCGAGGAAGAGTAAAATTTGCATGGCTCATGAATCATGATACATTTGCCACTGTCAAGTTGGAATTGAGAAGATTGGGGTATTCTATCATGGTTAACAGACCTCTGTATAAATCAAAACATATTCAAATATTGACAGCAATGGTAGAAGATATGACATATCAAGTGGAGCGAAAGGGTACTGGTTCAGGATCATCAGACTTGCCACTTAACACACAGCAAGGGTTGAATATTCGATCTACTATAATTCCTTCAAGTGAAGAACCATTTGATTACTTTTTGGATGAAGATTGTCATAATTTAGCCTAGGACATTGGTGATCAATTTACAGAAGAAAATGAAATAACTAAAAGTACATGTCATATAATTCCAAGTGTTCCAGATAGCTCATCTGCTGCCAAAATCTTGAGTGATTCTGTAAAAGCTATGAATGATAGGTAAAATTGTATTCCACATCTATTGAAGAAAACTAATGGTTTAGTGATGACTTATGAAACCTTTAAAGAGTCTGAAGGAAGAAATTTAAAGAGTCTGAAGGAAGAAATTTGCAAGCTGAAATGGGAAATTCAACAAGGAAATTCAAAATTGACTCTATATCCACTCAAACTGATACAAGAACTTTCTCTAAGAGCCTTGACAGTAGCCCAACCCCAGAATTGGATTCTAGAATATGCATTAAAGATTCTTCTCACTATATGAAAGAATCAAAATCTTTGATGTCTGCCTCTTCTAAACACTGCAATTGTGACACATTCAATATTCAGCTGGCATCAGAAGGGAACAATAAATATCAAAGTGAAAATTTGCCTCATGAACTTGCTTGTATTCCATCTAGCCCAAGCTTTCCAATTATGAGGCTTTCTTGAGGTCCTCCACCTTTGAATGATGAGAAGGAATGTTTAGATTGCATACACCAGCCAATAATATTTGGAACAACTCCTAAAGCTCTAGTACGATGGGCTCCCTCCAATGGTATTTCTACGGATAAGTATCTAAAAGGCATTTGGATTTTATTGGCAGAAGATACACCTATTCTTCAAAGAGTTGCAACCATCATGCTTGAAAAGATGGGCGCTACTGTAGTTGTTGTTGGGGATGGACTGCAAGCAGTGGATGCACTGAAATGCAATTATAACATGGGTGATTCTGACAAACTGAACCCCATAAATAAAGCAAAAGTCTATGGAAATCACATGACATCAGGAGATCTTTCACCATTTGATCTGGTTCTCATGGACTTCCAGGTACATGTGTATCACATTTTATCTTCTTTCATGATATTTTTCCTTATCAAATCACACTTAAAACACCATGAATCACATTTTGTGAATATGTAGAGACATACCAGGAATTCTAAGTATTTTTCCTACAAGAATTCTTGTTCCCACTGTGACCTGCCTCCTAATGGACAAACCTTTTATAGTGATGTTGTCAAATCCCTTTAACCATATCCTTTCTTAAATGGTTTCTAGACTGTTGTTAACTATGTGACTTTATGCCTCATTATGATCAAATATCATTGTTGTGCTTGGAACCTAGCTAGTATTTTAATTTGTGTTCTCTATCTGCTTTGTCATGTTACTACTAGTGAGCCTTTGGTGTTTCAGTGTTGCTTTTCTTTCTTGAACCATATTTTTTGAGTTTGGAACAATTTATTCCTAGCAGTAGAATAAAAAATAAACCCATGCCTAACATAATAGTGATCAACACAAAACACAACTCTCATCCATAGTACATGATAGTTTGCAACAATTCCAAAAAAATTTAGGATACTTTCACCAAATATGTTAAATTATTGAAACTTGAAAGTCATAATTATATGTAGCTTTGATGGAATACTACAAGTGAAAATGTTTAAGCCAGTGCCAAATCACTTAATCCAATTTTCTTTGAATGAGGTGGTGTTTATTCCTAATACTGAGGAATGCATGTGATTACATATTTTGGGAAACTGTGAATAGCAATCATCATGACCTCTATTTCCAAATAAGTTCTTTATTGTTCAATATATATGTGACATGTGGCTGCTTAATATAAACAGATCAATCACATCATCTGTAATATTCTTCTCGATTTTATTACATGCAATTTTGAACAACATTCTATAGTTTGATTCACATGAGTTTAACTTTACCAAATTCTTCAGTTCATGGGTGCATGGTTCAATGATGTGTTTATTGGTTGTTTGGAAATAGATACCAAGTTTAGGCCTTTTAACATTGTGTTACTCAAGAGTGTTTCAAGTGAGTCCTTGTTGGACAATGTGTTTCAAAGTATGGAGATGAGGCATGTCATTTGTGGCTTGTCAGGTGGGATCTGTTAAACCCAAAATTCACATATGAAAGAAAATATTATCAACTTCTTCTGCTTTCCTAACTTCTTTGTAATGCCTCACTAGTGAAACAAACTGCTTACATGCTTATATTGTTGTAATTTTGCAGTCAACAAATAATCAACTTTAGTATTAGCTATTGGTACAATATTGGTTTTTGGAACAATTCATTGGGGCCAGTTTTTTGAACCTAGTAGGAGCTTTTATAATTGTCACTTATACTTTCTTTTTATCCAACTAGGTGATACAATGTACATTTTCTAAGAAATCAATATCCCAAAAGTTCTTTGTGCAGATGTCTAAAATTGTGTTTCATCCAAGGCAGCAGTAGTATTGTCCTTGATAATTCTTTTGGCCTCATTCAACATCTATACCTTATCTCCTCTTCCATATGCTGTCAAATATTTTTTCTAACAACATTACAGTTCCCTTCTCTTTCCTATTTTGAAACATAAAAACTTCATTCTACAGTTCCATATTTTTGTTTTTGGCACTTTTTTAACAATTTTCACATTTCAAACTTTACAACAATTTCCCAAATTTTTTATTTCAATTATCACTCTAGATTTTGATTTTGAGATCTAGGCTTACCCAGTATTCTAGATTTCATTTCCTTAGTGGTTTTAAATTTTCACAATTTTGATCACCATTTTGATATTAGGTGTTTTATCTCGATATTAGATGTTTTGTCTTGATAGCATGTCTAATCTAGGATTATTGTTGACCAGAGATGTTGTGGCTCTGTCCAGTATGGTAATCTTTTTGGCTAAATGTCTAGCATTGTATCTTTTTCTATAACTTGATGGGTATAATCCTGTATTAAAACATAGCTTAATTCATTTACTATGAAAATGATTATGAAAAGAGTTAATGGATTCATTAAAGTTTTAAAGATGAAAGACATTGGTTAAAATTTTATAAAATGTCAAAGTGCTTAAAATACTTAAATAAAACCAAGACTCATCTCCAAGTATCTTCTCAACAATTCCTAACTGTTGCAATCACAACCTTCATGTAGATTTTGTCCTCATTGCAATTATGTATCAGACTATGCTTATCCCATTGTTTAGTATATCGATCCTATCCCCATTGCCTAGTGATATATCAAACTAAGCTTGTCCCCATTTCTTTGTGTACTCAAAAATTCACAACTTTCCTTGGGGATGCACATAACTCAATTGATGAACGAGTTTCAAGTAGTGTCAATAGACCAGCCTAACAATAATATTAAATTTGTAAGCGCTATTGTTAAAGAAACTGTGTTGGACCAGATTAGGCATGTATCATGAAAAGAATTATGATGCAGAAGCATGGATCTTTGATGTCTCGTACATCTACAAAAACATTAAATAAAAATAGAATTTCTTCCACTTAATGATTGGAGGAGCAAATAAGAAATTTGGATAAAATGTAGAGGTATCATATTTTATTTGTTTTTGCTATCATCCAAAAAAAATTATAATCAGTATGATGTATATAATCCAAGGTCATGCCTCAACAAAGAATCTTAAGATAATTTGTGAGGTATTACTCACTTCTTGATTTTGATTGATCAATATCATTCTTATAGTTTAATTTGTGAGGTATTACTCACTTCTTGATTCTGATGTACTTGAAAGGTATGGAAGGAAGGTTGTCTTGTGTTCCTCCTTATTGCTCTTCTCTTTCCTTTGGGAGCCTCTTTTTTCAATGTTTTATGTCTTTATATTTGTCATTTCCTATGGCCATCTCTTTTTAAAACTTTAGGAGATGTCTTTCTTTTGCTCTCTTGTGATCTACATTAGAGGTTTTTAGTGCCCTTGTGATGAGGGTGTTAAGAATTCCTAGTGTTTGGAATGGAAGGTGATGCTAGTCTGCTCAAATGTACATATGTGTCTTCTTTATATAGACCTTTCTTGAGGGTGATCCATCCTCATTTCTTATAATTAGAAGTTTAGAACATTTAGGAATGGAAGTCTGTTATTCTTATCTACCACCATTGTGAATTGCATATGATTTGATACTGTATTGAGGTATTTGAAGGAAATGTCTAGATTATCTCTGCCTTGAGGCCATTTGACACTACTGTTATCAATGAATTGGTACTACGATTTATGTACGAGATCAAATGATCCATGGCCTCATTTTTTATTTTTTCCATGAAGGGCATAGCCATAGTTGGGGTGAGGGGTGAGTGGGAAGCCCATGGCCACCCCTTCTTTCTATTTAAAATTTTCTTTAGAGAAACTAAACCATGGTGATCTTGAATTTTTTTGACTTGCCTGGTTGTCATTCTCTAGAATTTATTTGGTTGTCTCAATAGCTTCATCAAGGAGATGTTTGTGAACACTGACACCACATCAAAGCTCAAGAGTAGTTTGCAATCTTCAAATTTTTCTTCCTCGACTTTATTTACAAAATAACAAAAAACATGTAGTCCTTAATGAATGCTGGTGTCTTACCTAGAAATGGATCAATTTTCTTGCTAAATAACTAGCTAAGTTTTGTGTTGGAGATTTTATCAAATACACATTAGGCCTCAAGGATGCTACTAGTTTGTGCACATTAGGCACCCCATATATTCTTGGCATTATTGGGCCTTTGCATTATGTCTTTGTTTCTGTTCACTGCTCAATAATGACTCATTTATGATCTTTGCCACATCTTATATAGTTTTGTTCATGGTTTCACTTCTTACCAACTAGTAGCTTCTGCTGATCTCTAGATGGTCCTCATTTTATTAATATAATCCTTGATTTTAAGCACAATATTGGCACTCCCTTTGTCCACTTTGAGAACAATGATCTTCTCATTGTTGTTAAGTTTTTATAATGCCCAGTTTACTTCCTTCAAGATGTTGCTCCTGGGTGGTTTTGTATTCCTTAATATTCTTGAACAGTCCTATCCAATTTCTTCAGCAGTATGATCTGGTCGGTTGAGTATGATATTTGAAAATTTGACTAGTAGTTTCTCATTATGGATATGGCTATGGCTACTGTACGTAATTGGTAAAATTTGATGTATTAACAATGAGCAATGTGCTCAATAAATAATTTACAAGATGTTACAGGATAAGATCGAACACGATCTTATCTCAGGAAAAAGCAGGAAGTTTCTAAAAGAAACTTTAGATAAGATCTCGAACAACAAAGACGATCTTATCTAGATATTTTACAATATTTTACATAGTTGAGCATTAATAAATAAATAAAGAATATTATTTTAATACCCTCCCTTAATGCTCAACCTATCAACTACACCAAGATGCCCCCTGAATTTTACAAACTTATCTGGACTGAGCGACTTGGTGAGAATGTCTACTGTCTGGTCCTCTGTCGGAACATACAACAACTGAACTGATCTGTCTTCAACCAGCTTCCAAATGAAATGACAATGAGTTTCCACATGCTTGGTTCGCTCATGGAAGACCGGATTCTTGGCAAGTTTGAGAACTCCCTGATTATCACAGAACAAGGGAGTCGAACCTACTTGAGATATTTGCATATCCACAAGCATCCGGCGAAGCCAAACTGCCTCACATGTTGGTGCGCTTTTATCGCCTCCCCTCGAGCAATGGTACTTTTGTCGAGGAGAAAGCCACTGCCTGCTGCTTCTTACTAGTCCATGTGACTGCACCGGATCCCAAACTAAACACATACCCAGATGTTGATTTCCTGTCATCAACTGAACCTGCCCAATCTAAATCTGTGAACCTAACACTAAGTTTAGATCGCGGATCTGACCGTATTGTTTGAGTCCAAAATCAGTAGTGCTCTTCACATAACACAGCACACGCTTCGCTGCTACCCAATGATCAGCCTTGGGGGCTGTCATGAAGCGCGATATGTAGCTCACTGCAAAATTCAAGTCAGGTCTAGTAGCAGCAAGATAGATGAGGCTGCCCACTAGTTGCCTGAACAATGTTTCATCTACCACAGGTGAATCGGACTTAGCTGACAACTTAAGCTCCTTTTTCCATGGGTGTGGAGGCAGTTTGCAATCCTCGCATCTCTGGAACTTACTCAAAGACTCTCGAAAGCATACTTGGACTGAGATGAAATGCTGTTTCCTTATCCGGCCAAACCTCAACACCTAAAACACAATGCAGGAGGCCCAAGTCTGTCATGTCAAAAGTTTTGCACAAGTCCTGTTTGATCTCAGTGATCAAATGTGCCGAACTGCCAGTAATGATCAAGTCATCCACGTAGACAACAACAAGCAAGATCTCATTACCAGTAATCTTGACATACAGGTTTGAGTCAGATGGACTCCTCTGAAAGCCATGATCTGTGAGGTACGTGTCAATCTTAATGTACCAAGCCCAAGGAGCCTGTTTCAGGCCATAGAGTGCTTTGACCAATCTGCACACCTTCTGTTCTTGACCAGCAACTTTGAAACCTGGAGGCTGCGTCATGTATACTTCCTCCTTCAACTCACCGCTGAGGAAAGCACTCTTCACATCCATCTGATGGACCTTCCAACCAAATTGGGCTGCTAAGGCAAGGACGAGCCGTATGGTACTCATTTTGGCTGTAGGAGCAAAGGTCTCCTCATAGTCAATGCCTTCTTTCTATGAGAACCCCCGTGCAACCAGACGAGCTTTGTACTTGTCAAGGGTTCCGTCAACTTTGTACTTCACCTTGTACACCCATTTGCAACTAATGGGCTTTCCCTAGAGTGAAGATCAAAAGGGCCCAAGTGTGATTCTTCTGAAGACTCTGGTATTCTGATTCCATCGCCTTTTCCCACTCAGGTATCCCTTTTGCCTCTGAATATGTCTGAGGCTCATAAACACTGTGGATGTTGGCCATGAGAGCAAAATTCACTGTAGACTGTTGTTTGCTCTTGTTTCTGGATGATATACCCTCAATGAGCTCATCAGCACGAAGATCACTGATAGTCTTAGCCCACCATTTCGGCCGGAGAGTAGAGGTGCCAACATCAGATGTAACAGGAGGAGCTGGATCTGGTTGAGGATCTGGAATAGGGTCAACAGGGGGATGCTCATTATCATCTAGAGGAAACTCAAGTTGAGCATCATCAAAGACTAGGTCTTCATCATCCCTCCCATCAGGTGAACCTAATGGAAGTCGGACGCCCACATCAGGAGCCTGTAGAGGCTGATCCTCTGAATGCTGAACAGGTGAAGAAGAGTGAAATGGACCTCGTTCCTCATCAAAGACAACATCTCGACTGAAGATAAGACGATCAGTGTCTATATCAATCAGCCTATATGCCTTGTGGTTGTCACTGTACCCTGTGAACATGAGTTTCTGGCTCTTGGAGTCCAGCTTAGTGCGCTTGGCCGCTGGAATCCAAACATACACAAGAGAGCCAAAAACTTTCAAATGACTGATCCTAGGTTTGCGACCAGACCAAACTTCCTCAGGAGTCTTTCCCTTAACAGCATGAGTGGGTGACCTATTAAGGAGATAGACTGATATATTGACAGCTTCTGCCCAAAACTTGGTAGGAACACTCCTGCGGTTGCAACATGGAGCCAGCCATCTCAACAATCGCATACCATACCGGCCACAACACCGCTTTGTCGAGGAGTGTAGGGTGTCAATTAACGCTTATCCCATGAGTATCACGTAAGTTGAGAATGCAATTAGAACGTAATTTCCCCATTATTTGACCTAAGAGTTATAATACAAGAACTGGACTCTTTTTCAACCAAGGCCTTAAACTTTTGAAATACATTAAAAACCTCTGATTTCTGTTTAAGAAAGTACACCCACATTTTCCTACTATAAACAAAAAAAAAAAGTAGAAAGTACTTGCAACCAGTTACAGAAGAAATAGACATAGGGCCACAAATATCAGCATGAACTAATTGAAGTACCTTAGAAGCCCGCCAAGAGTCGCCATCCTTGAACGGTGTGCGATGCTGCTTCCCAGCCTGACAAGCACCACAAACGCCCTGATGCTGAG
>VDFB02134679.1:0-76465 GCA_007258455.2 Sequoia sempervirens | reverse complement strand
ATGGGAAAGCGTGAAATGAGCACAAGGGTGGAAAAGCATGGAGCGGATTGCGAGGCACGCAAAACGATGCACAAATGCGGAAAAACGAGGCTCTGGAGTGCACTGGTCAAAAATGAAGTTCGTTTGGAAGAAATTGGAAAAAGTCAGAAAAAAGTGTAAGGGCACTAAAATTCAGCGCCCTTACATTATGAGAAAATTGCTTTTAGTGTAAGGGCGCTAAATTTTAGCGCCCTTACACTTTCCAGTGTTAGGCAATTTTTGTGGTATCTTCAAAATGTCATGGCGCGGAAATTTAGCGCTTTTGTAATTCTGGCAATTTTGAAGATGTAAATGCAGGGAGGAATGGCGAAGGCGCTTTGAGCTTTGCAGATGCAATGTTTGTAACAATGAAAACTTTTGAAGTTGTCTCCATTCCATGTATATGCGTTCAAGGGTTTCACAAGAAATCTTTTCTTTTGTGAGATTGCAAAGTTTGCTTCAAAGCATATGAAAAGAATGGCATGAAAAACGCGCTGAGAATAACGTTGGAGAGATACGAGTTTGTGAGGAGAAATGGACAAAACATGGAACACAGAAATGGCGTCATCTTTGAGGGAAGAAAGAAACGCGTAGAGAGAAAAGGGAAAACAAAAAGAAGAATGCGTAGGGTTAGCAAAGACTTGTCATTATTCTTGTAATGAAAGCAAACAATGAAAGGCAAACGCGAAGATGAAAACGTGAAGGAAGAGAAAGACGTATCCAAAACAATGAAGGAGGATCCCATTGCGTAAAGAGAAGAAAAACACGAATGGAGGACGCGAATGGAAAGAACAAAAACGAATGAAATGAAAGACGTGAATGTAAGGAACAAAAACACGTATGCTAATAATGAACATATACAAATGAAAAGACGAAGCTAAATGGAAAACCTTACCAGGGAAAAACGCGAATCTTGCCGAAGAGGTGAATGGCGAAAGTCCTCAAAACGCGAATTTGCAGTTTAAGTGTAATTCGCCCAGCAAGAGAGACAAGAGGATAAAATGAAAAGAAAACAATAAAATGGCGAACTCATTCACTTAATTGCAAATGAAAATTAAAAACCTAACTCAAGTCGTGCAATAAATTTAGGCACGAAAAGTGGCACGATTGACGAAAAACGCGAAAACGTGAAGAAACGTGCCAGAGGCATAAAAAAAAAGTTTAAGTGTCGAAAGAAAATGTAATGGCGCTAAAATTTAGCGCCCTTACATTTTTTGGAAATTCACTGCATGTAGGGGCGCTAAAATTTAGCACCCTTACATTTCCAGACTTAGTCAAATTTTTGGAATTTCCCTGCAGGAGCGCACTTTTTCAGTGCTACTGCATCTTTCGCAATTTGCAAAGTACGAACAGTGAAACGTCGCGAAAGATCTCGTTTCTCGGGCGTCTTTGGCGAGGCTAACAAGGGGAATGCTCAATTGACTATTCGGATACTCTGGGGAACGATTTCGAGGTGGCTTGAAAATCACTACAGGCGACAACTCACCAACTTAGAAACGGACAAGTTTCGTAGGGGGGTTATCCGTGGAACGAGCGCTGCTAGATTCCGTGATAACACAAGTTAACAAGTCAAAGGTGGCGTTTGAAACTTCATCCTCCTCCTATGCCAAAATGCGCCCAGATCATGGCATGTAAAGACAAAACATGAAAGTCAAAAAGTCAAGGATGTTTAATCCTTCACCCTATGCCAAATGCGCCCTCAAGGTAATAGCATGTCAAGAAAATTCCTAAGGAAAAACTTCATCCTCCTCTATGTGTCATATGTGCCCATGTTGGAAGTCAAGGGTCAAAGGGCGTTGGAAGTTTGTCCTCCTCTACATGCAATATGCGCCCATCCTCTTGCCTATGTGATATGCGCCATGTAAAGGGTGAGTGTGGAATGAAAAGTGGTAAACAAGGTGAAATTGATAAGTGGGAATATCCTAAGGCGTTGAAATTTAAGATATCCTCCATGACATGTGAAATGCGCTCAAGGCTTTTAACAGGTTTTTTTCTAAGTGAGTTAATAAAATTTCCTTGCAGGCAAAATGAATGATTGAAGTTGAAAAATTTTCTAAGGCAAAGGTGCAAAGTGTGCTAAGTGATTTTAAATTTTTTCTAAGGCATAAAAATTTTCTTCCTTAGGAAAAATACGCCTAGACTTGGAGTGATGAAATTTCCCTGAGACATGAATAAAATTGCCAGAGAAGAAGTCAAAAGATGCCAACTTCACAGGGTTGATAAAAAATTCACGTCGGAGAAACGAGATACTCATAGGGATGATGAACAAGAATAAATTTGTTGAAAATTATTTTTCCTAAGGTTCAAAATTCAAGAAAAATTAAATGAACCTGTTCGTTGTGAACCCATGAATTCGACAAGTTCTGAAAGAAATTTTCTTCTGGGTATTGAAGATTGTCGATGAGGAATGGATTTTAAGGTCTTCCACAACTTGCCAAGGATTCCGAGGTGAAGATTTTAAATGGGCACCAGGTTGGTGAATTTCCTAAGGAAAATTTGAAAAAATTTCTAAGGCAAGGAATAAAATGTGTTGTTGACATAAAAATGCCTTGGCGGATGAATTTGAAGTTGGATGCCTAGATAATTTTTGATCAAATTCCTGATGAAAGCATTTTTCTTGAGCCTGAGTTGGATGAAATATTAGAGTGAAGTATGCCCGGGCGAAATACAAGATGGGTTGGAAATTTGGCTAAGGCATGAAGAATTTGAGGATGAAGTTTGTTAGAGGAAAAACGATGAGCCCATCAAATCCAAAGATTACTTAGAACTTGGAAATCAAAATGCCAGGATCTGGTAAGTGGAGTGGATCTATATTGTAAAGTGTTTTGATGTCCTTTTGTTTGTTTTGCAGGCTGAACGTCGGGACCATGGCACGATGACTTGGAGTAATGAAGAAAATAGTCCAAGATGATAAATCACGAAGGAAGAAAAGTTGCAAGAAATGGCTAAGTCTTGGAGTCTCTCCTTGAAGACCCAGTATGCACCCAATGCAGTTAGGCGGGCGACAAGGAAGAAATGAACAAGCTCAGGATGGAGAGAAAATGGAAACCCAAGCAAGTATTTCAAAGTTGAAGAACAACATCAAGGAGGAAAATCATTGTCTAGCAGGAGAAAGGAGTTACAGCCTTGAAGTTTCAGATCAAGAATGTGCCTGCCGTACTAGTCCAAGAAGTTGAAGCAGTGTGAACGCGTTTGTGAATTGGAATTTTCTGGATGATGATGGACATTAATGGCTCATTTATTACCCCACTCCTCTTGGTGGCGGTTTTTAGGGTGAATCTTGTTTAGGGCTGAGGTGGCACAATTTGGGCCATCCAGCCAATTGTAATCTGAGCCGTCCGTTGGACTTGGCCAGCTATATAAAGGGGCATCCCCCCTCATTTGTATTTTAGTAGATAGTAGAGCTTAGAGATCAGACTAGAGAGTAGAGCAGAGACACTTTAGTTGTAATATCTTAGCATAGCATAGTTTGAAGGAGAAGGAAAGTTTTCCTTTGAAAACTTTGTAAAAGATTGTTGCGAAAAACTATTGTAATAAAAGATCTTTCATTGAATGGTGAAATTCATCTTTGTTATAAGCAGCTAGCAAGGTTTCTTCATCCCTTCTACTTCAAGTAGCGTAAAGTAGAGTAGTTTTCATTTTCATGCAAGTAGATGTTAGCTGTGGATTTGTGGTGTCAATCGAGACAACTTCATTTTTATCCATACCACTAGCGGCTTGTTGACGGCAAGTTTGCCTTGTGTGGTCAACTAGAAAACATTACAAACTTAACTTTGATTGTGATTCAGGTGTTTGTATGCGTCGTTCTGATGGTACTTACATGTTGAGTTATAATTTGAAAACCTCTTGTCACTTCCTTGAAGATTGCACTGACTTTGTGTAAGTTGTCCAACATGAGGCAGAGCAGAGTCTGGTCGAAGCCTGTCGAGATTGATCCCACGTCCCGTTCTTAGATAGAACATAAACTTCTTAGGCCCTACACTCATTTTAAATTCAGTTCATTTCTGGTTAGCGTTAGGAAATTTGCACTTACCTGCCAAATCATCTGAATTACATGAAATCCCTTAATCTACTATTTGCTATTAGTTGTCGAACAATTGTGTAAGTCCCCTTGAAATACCAGCAAAAACACATTGAGCCAATTGAGGGTATTCTATTGCATGAAGGAACCTTGGAGTTAAATGTATGATCTATCTCGCAATCTTAGCATGCAGGAGACTTTGTTCAAGAGAGGATAGAGTATCCGTTGGGAAACTTTATTCTGTGTTGGTGCGGTCACGAAAATCACATCAATAGGTTCAAATGCATGAAATTCAAAGAAGTAAACCTAAAAGTAGAACTCATAGAAGTATGGTAGCCATTGAGGCTTCTTCAAGGAGTGGGAGTATCGTAGGGCCAACAAATTCAAACCCATTTGAATGTCCTTCCAAAGGCAAAATTTATGCAAACGGCCCTTTTAACGCCAAGAAACCTCTATTACAATTTGCAACATGAGTTGATAAGAATAAGAAAAAAATCAGGGGGGAGTAGAGAATAGCTTTGCCATTTGTGCAAAAAACAATATAGAGTGAACTATACAAGAGTTAAATGTCATCTTTTGTGGATAGGTGGTAAAGGGGTGAAAGGTTGTGAAAAAATAACTCCGATTGAGAAGATTGAGGAAACTAGATTGCATATGGAAGGGGAGGCGAGAAAGCAAGGAACTTCATTTGAGAGTTTGCAGCCTAGTGTGTCATTGCCTACAAGGTCCGTAGATGTTGGATTTCATGGGGGAGAGGGTTCTACTTCTATTAGAGGAAAGAAGAAATCTAGTGTTGTTAATATGTTTAACAAACAATTACAATATGTGGATGATTCCTCTATTGCTAAGCTTTTTATGTTCATGCCATGCCTTTTCATGTGGCACGTTCACCATATTTTAATCAAATGTTCAAAGATGTGATAGTTGCAGGTTCTTCATTTGTTCCACCTAGAGAACACAAGCTACACACCACCCTCCTTGATAGAGAATATTCCAAGGTGAATGTGTTGCTGGAGGATATGAGACAAACATGGATAAGGGATGGTTGCTCTACTATCATGGATGAGTGGACCAATATCAAACACTGGCCACTCATCAATATTATTGTTACATGTACAATTGGCTCTTATTTTCTTAGAGCTATTAGTTGTTTGGGAAAAAATAAGGATGCAAACTTCTAATTTCATATTTTGAGAGATGCCATAGAAGAAGTTGGAGCCTCTAATGTTGTATAGGTAGTGACTGATTCAGCCCGTGTGTGTAAGTTAGCTAGATTGATGGTAGAGGGTGCTTATAAGCACATTTTTTGGACCCCATGTCGAGTTCATGCATTGAACGATACCTTGAAGGGAATTGGGAAGATAGATTGGGTGAAGGCAGTGGTGTTAGAGGCTAGAAATGTGTAGATGTTCATTTGCAACCATCACACTTCACTTGCTTTGTTTAGGAGATTTTCGAGGAAGGAATTCCTCAAGCCCGTGGACACTAGATATGCCAACTACTTCATTTTGTTAGTGAAGATGCTTGATGTCCAAGAGGCTTTGCAATTAATGGTGGTCAATGCAAAGTGGGGTAGATGGCAAGAGGCAAGCATACCAAAAGGAAGAAGTGTGAAGCAAACAATCCTTAATGATGATTGGTGGTCCACAATGAGTTAAATTTTTTTTAAGTTGCTGATTTTATTATTTAATTTTTAAAATGTTAATTTAATAATTTTAAATTTATTAATGTTTTTTAATCTTAATTTGTAAATCTTTCCATTCTTTTTGAAGATTTTAATTTTTGTAACTTGTTTGCACTTGTAGATATGTTTGCTCCTTCATTGAGCCTATTGTGCGAGTAATTAGATATGCTAATACCGATTCTCCTAGCCTTGGAGAGATTTATGAGACCTTTGATAGAATGCTTGGGCAGATCAAGCAAGCAATTCATAGCAGGGACCCTACTTTGGAATTTTATGAGGAGCATCTTAGGCCCATTGTGATGCAAAGGAGAAACACTATGAACACTGCGCTTCACATGGAAGCCTATGCTCTCAATCCCAAATGGTATGCAGCAAGACCTGGGAGAGTGCCTCCATCTCATGATGAAGAGGTGAAAGAAGGCTTCATGAAGGCCCTTAGGAACATGTATATTGAAGAGGAATCTGCTTTACTTTGCACACAGTGGCTTGCATTTGTCAATCTTTGTGGTCCAACCTTCAACAAACTAGAGGTGAGGTCGGATAGAGATACATTAGTTCAAAATGACCCTATTGGATGGTGGACGTAGCATGGCAAGGATGTACTAGAGTTGAGGTTACTTGCAATTCGTCTTCTTTCACAGGTTGCTAGTTCCTCTATTGCAGAGAGGAATTGGTCCACATATAGCTTCATCCATTATGTCAAGAGGAATAACCTTACCTCTAGATGATTGAAGAAGTTGGTGGTTGTACATAGTGCTTAGCAACTATAGTTTCGACAAACTCCTGAGTATCGTCAGACTCTAGCCTTATGTTGGGATGTTGATCATGAGGATGCTATATAGATCAATGAGGAGACACATGAGGGATTGTATGGGGTTATATTGCTTGAGGCAACCTCTTACAATGATAGTGACTCAGACTTGAACTCTGATTTTGATATAGACCTATTGGTTGCATCTGTTGATTAGGGACACCCAGATATTTTCTATGTTTTTTTCATTTTATAGTTTAAACTTGGAGCCTTTGGGCATTTTGGTATAATTCTTATATAATATGTATGCACATTGACAATGAAAGCATTCAAATTTTGTTAATTTTTTTGTCAATTCTCATGTGAAATCTCAATTCAAGTCTAATGTTATGTATTAATCTTCTACAATGTCTATGATGAATGCTTTATCAATGTTATGATATGAATATTTGAAATTTCTCTATATTTTAAAAAAATTTCCCTATTTTTTTAATAGTCGTCCCCTAAAAAATGGTCCAAAAGTACCCCCATATCGGAAACATGTCCTGCTGTCCCCTGTCATCCTTGTCCCCGAAACTTGGGGGAGCATAGATTTTATTATTTTTTTGTATATGTATCTCCTCCTTGTCTAGTGTTCGTAGAGATTTATTGTATTGGTTCCCTTATTTGGGATTCTAGGTTGGACCCTAAGCGAACTAGGGGCCATCCTGGACTTGAACCCATATTAGAACTGTATTTTTGTGGTATGCAGACCATTATAAGTGAACTTGGTAACATAGATTTTGAGTACTTAGAGACACGGATGAGACATCACTCATGTCCTTGGATACTAGGGAGTAGGGAGGGTACCTTATCTGTCCCCAAGATGTTTTAACTTCTCTTCAAGTTTTTTCATATACATCCCCCTTTTATTTCCAATCAGAGATTTCTATGACAACTCAGGGCTACTTGAGGACCTCTCAAAGTCTCCAAAATCCTGGAGATATTTAAAAGGTCATTGGGACATTACAATAGCATAGACTTTCATAAATCCTCAAGCCATCTCAAAAATATCTGGTACATCTCAAGGGGCTTCAAAAGTTCAGATGTCACTCCAAGTATTCATAGGAGTTCTCATCTGGTGGAACAATAGAAAAAATATAAATTTCTGCACTCTTACCAAGTCAGTCAAAGTTTCCTGCTTTTTATATCTTCTTTGACTTGCATCAAAGTTTCTCCTCTCATAATTGACATGGTTCAAAGTTGCAGCTTCCTCTTTTGTCATATGAATGAATTATGGATATTTGGTAACAAATATTGAAGCAGATACAGGCTAAGATAGACGTGTAGGGAACATTTATTGAGAAATGCTTAGGTAATCATAATAGCATCCATATTATCTATTAATTCTATTGAAGCTTGACCATAAGATTTAGCAAATAAACATGTAGAGAACAATTATTGAGAAATGCCTCGGTAAGCACAAGAGCATGCATATTCTCATATTACTTCTATTGAAGCTTGAGCATAACAGTTAGCAAAATATAAAAGGACTATTGATTGACCTGATATTTTTAATTATTAGGTTTCAAGTTGCAATATTTATTTCATGCCATGTATATTGGAATTAGGATATCTACAGATTATTAAATGCTTAGTTTTATAAAATATAGAACTGAATATTATTTTGTTTCTTGCTTAGAAAATTCCCTTTATGAGGTGTCCTTTGGCTTAGATGCCACAGCCAAGGGGCATTTCCTCTGCCAAATTCACCTAGCACTTGTCCTTGGCCCTGTTTGTTGGGTTGAGCTACACCCAGAATTGAATGTGGTAGTTTATCCAATTCAGTATTTGCTATTTTTCTATTTAAGCATGTAACATGTCTCTTGGGATTTGAACACAGGTATCCACTATGAAAGCCCCAATGATTTTACTGCTTCAACTCATCCTATTTGACAATAAAATTGTATAGTCTTACTTTTAATTTTTTTGACTATCCATGCATATATGTATGTACATATATTTGTGTTCAATAACTGTCACTGGATGTCGATTCATTCCCTTATCAGAAGCTGTTCTCCCTGCAGCAGAAACCTCATGGAACATAGCAAACAATGTTGCCAATCACACTTCGCTGCAAATTTCTGACATAGTCTCAAGGAAACGCAGGTTCAAGGATAGCCTCTGCTTATGACTCTATTTAAATGTAATATAGGCATTTCCTTGTGACCATATTTTGTGTAATATATTTCAAAATGACGTTCCCCTGCCCATACCTATATTTTGTGACTGTTGGTGAGTATGATTTGTGATAAAGCTTCTCCATACACAACAAAGGGAAAAAAAGTCAAAGAATTTAAGACTATAATGTCAACTAAAATTTAAATAACTATTGTTGATTTTATTTTACAGGTTCAGCTATTCGTGTGTTTACTATGATGATAACTTGAGCTGTAATTTTTCAATGTAAGAAACTTTTTGATATTTTTAATGTACTTAAATTGATTCTTTATGCCTCAGGGATTTGGGATTCAACAATTTGACAGGACATATTCCAGAGACATTCAAAACTCAAACAACTGAAGACCATGATCTAGAATATTTGTGAGTTATATGCTAGAAGCATTACTGTCTATGGGAAATGATCTATGTTTTTATGTTTTAAAGTGCATAAGCAATCAGAACATGCAATGCCTAATAAATCAAAGAAATACGATTTTTTTTGAGAGTTCCCTACAAACAAGTAGGTAAGCTCTTATTTTGACTACTTTTCTCCAATGCTAGTGGATATATCTCCCTTCATGTTTACTTTATATCTCATATCTAGTTGAACTGGTTTCCTTATAATAATCTGCTTGGGACGTGGTTCATCTTTCTGACTTTCTATGTCTTCCTCTGTTCTTCCTTTTTCTCTACTTCATTTTTAGATTTCCTTTCTCTGTCTTCACTTGAGGTTCAATTTCTTTCCCTAGCTTATGAGGAATCTCTTTTTTTTTTCCATTAATAGTTGAATTTGACCTGTAAGCCATTGACCCCTTTGAAAGAACTACCTTTTCTCTAAAAATCAGAAAAGAGCAAGGCAAAATAATCTTTACTTAGAAAAGCCGCCTCCACCTAGACTTTGAGATCTTGAGAATCTAAATTTCATTGCGGTTTGATCAATTGTATTGCTACAAAGTAATGTACTAGAAAGTCCTGTTTTTGTTCATCCTACATATATCCCTCATAGTATACTCAAGGATAACTTCTATACACAATTCCTCATCTCTATTTAAGATGCAAATATCCACCAAGATTGGACTAGGTTTCTTTTTAGTACATCTTTTCAATGAAGTTGTTGTATACATTACAGTAGTTCTTATTCAGACCCTATCTTCTCTTTTGGATCCATTTTTAAACAAGACAAAAAAGCAAATTTTTCTGTTTTCTAGCCTCTCTTAGTCTCACCCTTCTCCACAAGGTGAATGCCTATAGCTGGTTAGCCTGGAACATATAGAAGATAAGAGGAAAATTCAATATATAATTTCATTGATAATTGTTAATCAGCATTTTGGTTTATTAGTGCTATCAAAATCTATTCTTGTAATGCTGAAAAGGTATTCAAGCTAAAGCAAAATGTTTCCATTTCAGGTACCTTGGAAACAATAGCTTAACAGGAAAACTCGAATCATGGTTAGGAAAAATTTCTCATGTGTAAGAAACTTTTCTCTCATTTCTAGCTCAATTATCAATACAATATCCTTTTACTTGTGTGAGTTTTAAGTATTGTGTCAATTCCATCTTTATTTGTTGTTAAAAATCACATAACTAAAACATTGCATAGGTTTATATTAGTTTCCTATGCCATGATATTAATTAGGAATGATGATTAGCCTTTTCTTAAATGAAAGGATCTGGTGAAGTTTAAGTCATGGTCATTTACCATAGTATTATAGGGGTTCTAAGTGAAAAGTAAATACTGCTTGTTATTGATAGCACATCCAATTTATCCCTCGATCTACTTGTGGTATGTGTAATAATACCTTCTACATGTTAGCTTAAATCCACAAGATAATTTTGTGATCACTCAAATCCTAGCTCTTTTTGATCACCAAGTTCCCAATGTGGGCAAGGTGAAAGCATCTAGAGACTAGAATGAGGACAATGGAAATTAATTGAAAGATATTGGCTGCTAATTGACAAAATTACAATATAAGCGAAGTTAGAATTAATTAAGCCAAAATAATTGATAGTGAAATGAAAATTCCGAGCAAAGCAAAGTAGACTGGTTGAATGTAAGTGGAATTGTCTCAATGTCAAACTAAATCACCCAATTTTAATACATGTCAAGCATGGTGGATAATATAGAAAAAAGTAAAGAAAGCATCTAGTAGATGAATCAACAAGGATCTATTACAATGAAGAACAGGCATTTGATGGTAAACTGTCCAATGATTACAATATTGGAAAGTATGGAACTAACATTTTCATACAATATTATAATTTAAACCAGTAGCCACAATTTAAATCATAATTAACTCCAATAATCATTAACTGCATTAGAATAAGACAATTTTAACACTAAAAACATAAAATACTATCATACCATGGAAAGCTAAACAAAGTCTAAAGTTGAATGTGAGCTAAAATTGATGCAACATCGTCTTTCCCTTTCAATTGTTTTCCTTAACCCTTTTCTCTGTGAATTATTAGAGTAGGAGTAGGCATTAGTTTTAATTTGTGTTGAGTTGAATCAACACCTGCACTTAGACTTAGAAAGGGACTGAACTTCTTTGGAGTTTTGTTCCAAGTTAGCAAGGTCCCACATTTGGGAGGTCATTCTCATTATCTTTGAAATGTTGAACTACGTTTAACAAGGGTGCATTTTTAGGTAACAACACTCACATGGTTAGTTTTTTGAGGAACTTGCTACACATTATGGAGACAATTTTATGGATAGCTACTTTTGTCAACTCACTAAATTAAAGAAAATAGGTATGGTCAAGGACTATACTTGTAATTGCAAACCTTGTGTTGACTTGAGAATGTTATAGAAAAACAATTTGAAGGAATTATTTCCAGGAGGTTTAAAGGATCACATCAAATATGAGGTACATTTGTTCCAACCACAGTTCTTGTCCCAAGCAATACTTATGGCAAGGCAAGTTGAGAATTTTTTTAGCCAATAGGTGACAAGGGTTTAAAAACATAAGAAAAAGAAGCCCTCCTACACAATCATTACCTCATCCTATCAAGTTGACTCTGCAACAAATTGAAGCGAAAAGAGAAAAAGGGTTATGTTTTTATTGTGATAGCAAATATAGTTAGGGTGATAAATGTGCTGAAAAAAAATTATTTTACATTGAAGGTCCAAACGAGTGTAATGAAACAATTTGCACAAGAAGAATATGATATAAAATATGTTGCAAATACTTGATAATAATATGCCACTTTGAGGGGGCAACCTCCTAATCCACTCCGAGGGGGATACCTCCAATAGTCTTCAATAAGAACACAATACTCAACATGATGATCAAATAAGACTCACAACCTCCTATATATACCTATTTATGCCTAGGATATCACCCAGGCCAATTTAGATAACCCTATATAAGCCCTAGGCCAACCTAACTAACTAAATAATAATATAATAATGATAATATGACTTAATTAGGAGTTAAGATAGCCACAAGCTGACTATTCATAACTCAATATGCACTAATATTAAGGGCGTATGATGACTCGAATTCCTCACATACACTCTTAGATGCTGGAATGATGGTGACAACTTACTGTCAAAACAGTGATAGAAACTTTGAATACCAGACGACAACGATAATTAGCAAGTTCACAATCATAACCTTGGGCGACAAAATCATTTACACGTCTCACTTAAAAAAACAGAATTAAAAGCTATAGGGCGACAATGAAAGCAACCAGAGTCTTGCACATACTCTTTCTTATTCAAGGTAACAAAAAACATAATTTAATACTGTTGGGTGAAAATTATGTAATCAACTTTCGACAGATTACACAACTTGGACTTCAGCCACAGCTATGTGAGATGTGAATCTCTCCTCTCGGAAAGGGGAGGCGCCCTTCTTACTGCTAAGAGAAACAATAGTAAATCACAAAAGTAATTACACAATGTACACGAAAGTCACGGAGTGGGGGGGGTGTGTTACATTCATACTTCTCTCTTTTTTCAGAGAAGATGTTTACAATGTTTCACGTGTTGGAAGTTCCGAATTCTTGATAACTAAAAACTAACAACCAGCAGTAATGCCAATATCTCTATCTCGTCAAAGCGAAGCGTAGAGATACCAGAAGTAATCAACAACAAACAGAAGAAAATAAAATGGGAAAGCTCACGAAGGCACAAAGTCGTTCCGTAGCTTTATCAATGTCGGATCTGCATAAACGTACCGTTTGCTACGTTAGAAGCACAAAGTCTTCTTAGACGCAACAATTCTTCGAACAGCATGAACGATTACAAACACAAAGTCTTGTAGATCATCCAACCAAAATGTCAACGAGCACGAACGATTACAAGCACAAAGTCTTGTAGATCTTTCGACAAAGTATCCAAGAGAATGAATAATTATAAGCACAAAGTCTTATAGATTATCCAACAAGAACATGCATGAGCATGAATGATTATAAGCGCAAAGTCTTATAGATCACTCAACCAATGATAAACAAAATAACAATGCAATCTAAATAATAGATGTAACACAAAGTTTACATCAACCACTTAGAGTCTTTCAGATTCCTCGAACTAATCACTACCAAATCAAATCAACTTACAAAAGTATCGAATCCAACACAAAGTTTGGCTTGCAATCCTTTTCATTATTGATTGAATCTCATTCACAAAGTATGAACGCAAAGTTTCACAAGTTTGCTTACAAAAGGGCAGCACTTCGTTGCAAAAGACTAAAAGATCATTTACAATGAAAATCCCTCACATTATATAGAAAGAGGGATGAGCAAAAGAAGGAAAGAGATTGAGAAAATCAGGGAGAGTTAGGTGAGCGATTTTAGGAGATCTCACCTAACTTTGACCAAAGTCAAAGTGTAATTTGTTTTCAAAATATTACATCTTTTGACTTGGTGTAATTACAATTTACAAAAAGACATTCGAAAATGTCGAGAAATATTTACAAGATGCATAATGGGATGCACCGGAAATGTCTAACACTGGAGAACAGGAAGCTTCTTCATGTTTCTTTGCTTGGGCGCGGAGTCTTCATACTTCTTCCCGGTCTCCTGCATGAACTTTTTATTTGGATGAACCAAGATCAAAGGACATCACCTTCGGGATCACTTGACGAGATCTGGAGAGAAACTGCAAGGATGGTGAATCAACAAGCGTTAGCAGAAAAAGTAGCATTGGGAAGCGTGAAGCGAGCAACAATGATGGGAAAGCGTGGAGCAGATGACAAGGCACGCAAAACGATGCACAAAATGGAGGGAAAGAAGTTCAGGAGTAAATCAAGCAAGTTTGAAGTTCAACTGGAAAAGATTATAGAAAATTGGAAAAAATGTAAGGGCGCCAAAATTCAGCGCCCTTACATTTTGAAAATTTCACTTTTGATGCAAGGGCGCTAAATTTTGGCGCCCTTACATCTTTCAGTGTTAGGAAAATTTTTACATATTCAGCATGTCAGGGCGCTAAAATTTAGCGCTTCTGCATTTTTGGGAATCTGTGATTTTGATGTAGGGCGCTTATAAAAATAAGTGCTCCCTGCGATTCTCGTAAGCAGTTAGAAAATATCTCAAAAAGCATACGCGACTTTTTCAGCTGATCTGGGGTAAACATGGCCGGGAAAACGACGTAATGCGGAATGAAAACGCGCTTCTGGAATCGCAGCAGCGCGTCACGAAATGGAGAACAAAAGAGAAAGCAAACAACTTACAAAGATGAACAAACGCCTTTAAAAATGGAGAGGGATGTCAAAAACTCAAACGATTTTGTTTGAAGAAAACTCACTTCAAGATGAAGAGAGGGAACAAAACATAAATCCATGAAAATGGCTTAATTAAAACACTCATGCAAGAGAAAATCGAAAACCTTAACCTCAAGTCGAAAGAATAAAATTGAAAACGAAAAGCAAACATTGACTAAAAATGCGCAAAAAGATGAAGAAACACTAAGCGGCTGCAGAAAGTTTGGCGGCCGTGAAAAAAGTGAATGGCCAGTAAATTTAGAGTTATTACATTTTTAGAAATTTCACTTTCATGCAGGGGCGCTAAATTTTAGCGCCCTTGCATTTCCAGACTTAGTCAAATTTGCTTGAAGGCAGGAGCGCACTTTTTCAGTGCCACTGCATTTTTCACAATTTGCTAAGTACGAACAGTGAAACTTCGCGAAAGATCTCGTTTCGAAGGTCTTCGCGAGGTGAACATGGGGGAATGCTCGAATTGACTATTCGAGACTTGGGAACGCATTTCGAGGTGGCATGAAAATGCCCTCGTTATGCGTACTTGAACTTCACGAATCCTAGGAAACAGACAAGTTTCGTAGGGGGGTTATCCGTGGAACGAGCGCTGCTAGATTCCGTGATAACAAATACGCAATATAGAAAACCGGGTTGACATGGGGTTTGTCCATAGACCACAAATTGATTACATCGATTTCTGGAAGAATCGACTTTCTTTGCTGATGGCCGATTCTACCGTGCTTTTGCAACGCCACAATCGAAATCATTGTTGTGATCAAATGCCACTTCTCTCTCAAACTGTTCTCCATCATTCCCAAATGCAGCCTCCTTCCTTCGTTGTTCTCTTACTTCTTGTATCATTGTTTTTGTTTGTCTTTGTAAAAAGCGGGTCAGGCTTCTTACCCATCTATCCTCCTCTCGTGTTGTTCATCCTATCTTCTTTTCCTTGACAACACCATCCTGCTGTGCTCTCTCCTTATTCTAAAGTGTGACATAATTCCTCATGACTCACCTTGTGCGCCCATCTACATTCATTTCTCTTCCCCTCTTTTTTTTGTCTTTTCTCCATAGCTTGATTTGCCCCTTTCAATTTCTCACGGGCTAAGTGTTTCACCCCACCTCTTCTGGCATCGACCATTCACTGGAATCCCTCTCAGGCGTATATCCCTCACCTCTTTTTCCTTCCCAATTTTGGTTAAATGTAACTGCCTTCAACTGAATTCTCCTCCACATTATAATTGATTTTGATAACTAAAATCATAACTATTTTCTTCCTTTCCAACGTGGTTCTATCCTCTCAATTGCGATGCCCCTGCATCAGCGTAACATGCCTCCTCACTTCAAAGAAGCATTGTCCTCAATGCTAATCAGGTTTAGTGTAATGCCCCCATTCTTGGAGTGACATCTTGGAAATGTGAACTAGCTCATTCACCATTCCCGTGAGCTAGCCATCTTGGTGAGGGAAGGTTATTTGGCCATGAGAATTATAATTTTGATGAGTTGCTTTTGGAGATTAAAAAGGGAATTATCTTTAATGGAAAATAAAATATAATATTGATTATATTTAATTATTATTTTATGTTCCTCTTGCAAAGTCAAAGCAATCTTATAAGAAATAAAGGAGTGGAGTTTTAAAACAAATAAAATATTATTATCTTCCTTAAGTGGCCGACTCTTTTAAAAAGAATCAAATCTGATCCTTAGTTGGTCAGCCCATTTAAAATCAAATCTGATTTTTGTCTAAGTCGGTCCAGCTGGGGTGGTTAAGGGGGATTTAAAAGAAGACATCGATTCATGTTAGAGGCATCCAAAAATTAATTCCCATTTGGCATCTGAAGCTTCTTGGCTGCAGAATAGTTCAGTTAATTCAAGGAGATGGCCCCATTCTTATTTGGAGAGGTGGATATGTTCAGTATCCACTAATGAGCTCATAGCATTCACGATTTTGTTCAAGAGGAGAAAATCGATTTTCGTTGGAGACATTTTCAGTTTGGTTTTGCATCATAGGAGGATCGATTGCTATCAGATTTTGGATGATATTTCGAGGAGGACGAATCTTGCCTTTGGAAGACCAGTCGCAGCCATAAGGGAAGGCGATTTTATTGTGTAAGCGGAAGGAAAAATCATGGCATCATGGCAGAAAATGGCGCTGCTAAGAGGAGCTCAGTTTTGTGTCTAGAGAGCTGATAAAAATTGTTTATGACTTCATTCATGATCATTGGCCTCATTCACTTCAGTCGCTACCATTTGCATCATAAGGACGGCTTATACAAGTGTTTGATTATTCTCAGTTGCTGCTGTATGGTGATTTCCAGGTTCTGATATCAGTTTAAAATAAATGCTTTAGTATCATCTTGCATTGTAATAGGAAGTTTGATCGCTACCATCTATTGTGGAATATCATTGTAAATCAATCATGGAGTCAAGTAGTGTTGCATATGTAATGGTCAATGATGAATGATGTCTCATATTCTCTAAGTCTAATTTTGCATTGTAATCATCTGCATGTCATTTCCAGCCTTGTAACCAGTTATATTTTATATCAAAAACATAATAGAGAAGTTGGAGTTTGGCTGCAAACTATTTGACAAAATTTCTATAGCTGTAGGTGATCATTTGCATATGTAGTTGTCATTTATATGCACTTGAAAATACAAAAATATTTTGCATTGCATTTCTACTCATTGGATAGTTGTTTAGTGTTGATAGAGAAGCATTTAAACTTCATTTGCATCAACCAAAATCAAAACGAAGTAAACAAAAACTCATTACCAGCAATTACAAGGTTGCAAGCCAAGTGTTTGTCAAAATTCCTAACGTGAAAAATCAGAAGTTAAGGTCAGATTCAACAAGGGAATCTCACATTTGGATTCTTTTGAATGAACTCCTCATCCTCCCATCTGGCATCTTCAAATGGTAAGTTCTTCCATTGGATGAGTTTTCTAGTCTGTAGCTTCTTTGAGCGTGTTTGACAACTGAACTTTGGTTCCAATATGATTCTTCCTTCTTCATCGAGATTTGGTAATATTTCTTGCATAGGGATATTATGCCCAATTACCTTCTTCAAACAAGAGACACGAAAAGCTGGATGAATCTTTTCTGTTGGTGGCTGGCTCCTCGGAACTAATTGTATGGTATGATCACGATCCCTCTTAGGAGAAGGTCCTTTAGGCTTATCTCCAAAGTCCACTAAGTGACGATCAACTATTGCTTGCAAATCTGGATGGGAGGGACCATTTGATTGAGTGGCTTCTAATGAACATAACTGGGCCACAAAACCATCAGCTCCCTTCTTAAGCATCTTCTGCATTTGATGAGAGCTTACCATTTGTGGGTACTTTGCCTTCAACCCTCTTAGCTCTACCGTCTTTCCTTCTAATTGAAATCTCATGAATAGTTCTTGGAAGTTCATCTCAATTATTCACAAAGTAGCAAACCATTGTACTCCCAAAACAATATCTGCTACACCCATGGAGATAGCATATATTGGGCTATCAAGGTGATAATCTCCCATGAATAATTTAATGCTATGGCACTTTTCAGAACAACTAACCATACCACCATCTACAATCAGGACTTGAAACTCTGGAGCTGGATATATAAAACAATTTAGATGAGTAGCCAACTTTTGTTGATGAAATTATGCGTGCTACCTGAGTCAATCAACACTGTTACTTTCTACTTCTTTAAGAAACCCACTACCTTGAGTGTTTGTGGGGTGCTAAAACCTGAGAGTGCATGACAAGAAATGATTGGTTGGAGATCTTGTGATTCATCCTTTGACTCCATATCACCTTCTAGTATTGGTTCCTCCTCTTCTTCCTCACTCAGACCTTCAATATAGAATAATTTCTTTTCACTGCATTTATGTCCTGGACTATATTTCTTGCCACAATTGAAACACAACCCTTTTGTTCTCTTCTCCTCAATTTGTTGTGGAGTCAACTTAGTAGGTTGAGGAAGAGTTGTTGAGTATCCTTTCTCTCCTATCTCATTATCCCCTTGCTTAATAGGAATCAAATACTTCTCTACCTTACGTGCTAAGATAAAAGACTCAGATGTAGAGCTAGGACTCAACATGCGTACCTCATGTTGAATGTGATCCTTGAGACCACCCAAAAATAAGTCATTCAAGTTCTCTGTAATTGTATCCACTTTTAAGGATAGATTTTGGAATTGTTGAATATAATCCTTGACTGATCCTATTTGTTGAAGTTTAGCCAGTTGGTTGAAGAAGTTGTTTGTCACACTATTGCTATATTGTGATTGAAGCTCCTCTATAAAAACTAACCATGAGACAAGCAGACACTTTTTTAACGATGAGTACAAAGCCATTGATACCAAATGAATTGATTTGGTTCTAGATATAGGGAAGCCAAAGTGACCTTTTGACCATTTGGGACTTGATGTACATCAATGAAATTCTCCATTTGGTTTATCCATGTTAGTGGATCCTTCCCATCAAACTTACACATATCCACCTTTGGTATTAAATTCCTAGATCCCATATGCGTATTAACATTTGGATCAAGATTAGTTGACTTGGGTGATTCGCCTTGATTGCTTGAGACATCCTTTCTTGGTCCATTTATATAAGCACTTAACATGCTTCGTATGTCTGCTATATCTCCTCTTAGGCCACTCATCTCCATCTTCACTAATGAAATGTCTTCCTTGACCTTGCTGATTTCCTCATTGAGAGTAATATTCTCTGTTATTACCCCATCCTTATCAGGAGACTTCCCTGGTGTGACAACATTCTTTTTGCGTCTTGTTTGAGGCCCCGACATGATGGAAACCAATAATTTTAAAATAAACCACACAAATGAACTTTAAATTCTTTGAAATTTTTACTATAACTTTGTAGGGCCAAGATATTGCTTACCAAGAAAAAATTCCAAGGAATTAGCAAATTTGCAGCCTTGAGAGCAAATTTTTTGGAAACCCTAACTTTTCAATAAATCGCTTATTTCTGCTTCAATTTCTCCAAATTTTGGACTGTAGGTTCCTCTTTAATGTCTTCAAAAACCCACTAACAATCATATACCAATTCACCAAGATTTGAGATATATGTGCCTTCCAAATAAATTGGGTAGAAACTCTAATTCTGCAATAATTCGCTCAATTCTGCTCCAATTCCTCTGAAATCTGGACTGTATCTTCTTTAATATGGTCTTCAAAAACCCTTTAAAAATTAGAGAAAAATTCGCCAAGATCGGAGAGATATGCTCTTCCAAATTCACCTCTAATATTAAGAAAATGCCTTGCCTCCATGGTACTAAGATCATGCTTTGATACCACTTGTAATGAAACAACTTGCACAAGAAGAATAGAATATAAAATATGTTGCAAATACTTGATAATAATATGCCACTTCGAGGGGACAACCTCCTAATCCACTTTGAGGGGGATACCTCCAATAGTCTTCAATAAGAACACAATACTCAAAATGATGATCAAATAAGACTCACAACCTCCTATATATACCTATTTATGCCTAGGATATCACCCAGGCCGATTTAGATAACTCTATATAAGTCCTAGGCCAACCTAACTAACTAAATAATAATATAATAATGATAACATGACTTAATTAGGAGTTAAGATAGCCACAAGCCGACTATTCATAACCCGATATGCACTAATATTAAGGGCATAACAATGAGAAAGAAGAGGAAGAAGAAGTATTATCAATGAAGGTAATGAGATGGAAGAGGGATTTGGATATACTCATATCTTGTCATGCATTTGTTGGATTTAGTGCCCTACAAACTCTTAAAGTGGTGGGTTTTCTAAAGAAAGAGAGAGCGATAGTTTTGATTGACTTAAGAAGCACTCACTTCATTAACCATAAGTTAGCTATTCGTCTAAATTGTTTTATATACCCTACTCCAGAATGCTAGCTCCAAATTGTTGATGGGGGTGTTATTAGTTGTTCAAGAAAATGCCATAGCATTAAATTAACCAAGGGGAGTATCAACTTGATTGCCCAATGTTACAATTCCTATGGGTGTAATGGATACAATATTGGGAGTACAGTGGCTCACTACTTTAGGAACAATTGGGATGAAATTTTAGGAGATATTTATGAGATTTCACTTAGAAGGAAAGATAGTGGAGCTAAGAGGGTTGCATGCAAAGTCCCCATACATGGTAAGCTCTCATCATATGCAAAAGTTGCTTGAGAAAGGAACTGATGAATTTGTGGCTTAATTGTTTTCATTACCATCCTATCAATCAAATGTTCTTACCCCATCCAAATCTACAAGTAATTATAGTTCATCATTTAATGGTTTTGGAGATATGTCTAAAGGACTACCTTCTAACAGGCATCATGATCATGCCATACAACTAGTGCCAAGGAGCCAACCACCCAACATCAAGCCTTACAAGTACCTGTTGAGGTGATTTTTGTGACCACACCAACACAGAATAAAGCCCCCAACGACTACCCTATACTCTCTTGATCAAAGTATCCAGCACACTAAGATTGCGAGAGAGTTCGTGCGTTAAACTCCAAGGTTCTTTTAATGCGAATAGGCTCAGTTGGCTCAATGTGATTTGCTGGTATTTCAAGGGGACTTACGAAATTGTTCAACGACAGAGGAAGGGGTTTTCACAATTCGACAGATTTATCAATGGAGCATAAGTTTCCTATTCTAACCAGAAAGTACTGAATTTAAAGTGGTCTAGGGTTTAGAGAGTTTAAATCTATTCTAAGTGTGGGATATGGAGCTCAACTTCAGCAAACTTCAACCGGACTTCGCTTTGCCTCGCTTTGCCTCGCTTTAGACAGCTTCCACGGAGTCAGTGCAATCTACAAGGCAGATGAATAAAGATGTTCAAACCACCACTTGACATGAAGATACCATCACAACGACGCATACCATCATTCAAACTGTGATTGAAGTTAGGCCCACAACTTTTCCAGTTGACCACACAAGGCGAATACACCATCAATGAGCCCGCTAGTGGTATGGATAAGCGAAGCTCGCTTAGATCAAACAACATATTCCACGGTTAACATCTATTTGCATGGAATGAAAATTATACTACTTTGAACTATTCTACGCTACCATTTGAATCGGAAGGACGAATAAACCTTGCTAGCTACTCACAACAAAGACAAAATTCACCATCAATGAAAAACTCTTTTATTGAGAGAGTGTTCACAACAATTTCTTACAAAGTTTTCAAAGGGAAAACTTTCCCTCTTCTTCAAACTACACTATCAATCTATACTAAGTTACTCCTAAGTTGTCCCTCTACTCTATGTCTACTGTCTAACTTAATGTCTATTCTAATTTCTAATGAGGTACAAATGAGGGGGAATGCCCCTTTATATAGCTGGCCAAGTCCAATGGACGGCTCAGATTACAATTGGCTAGATAGCCCAAATTGTGCCACCTCAGCCCTAAACAAGATTCACCCTAAAAACCGCCACGAAGAGGGGTGGGGTAATAAATGAGCCATTAATGTCCATCATCTTTCTAGAAGATTCCATCTTTGAAACGCGTTCACACTGCTCTTGATCTCCTTCTTGACGTTGTTCTTCAACTTCTTCTCTGTCACTTGAGCTCGGCACATACGAAGTCTCAACACTTAGCCACTTTTTGAAACTTTTCTCCCTTCGAGGTTGAGATGTCATCTTGAATTACTTGCTTCATCACTTTAAGTCATCACGGCTTGGTCTCGACGTTCCTCCTGCAAAACAAGCAACGAGAAGAGTATTAGAACAACTCATAATATAGACTTAACTTACTTACCAGGATTTTCAAGTTTTAACTTCCAAGCGTTCATCGTCTTCACTAGCCAACTTCACGTTCAAATTCTTCATGCCTTAGCCAAATTTCCAACCCATCTTGCATTCTGCCTGGGCATACTTCACCCTGATATTTCATCCAACTCAGACTCGAGAAAAATCCTTTCATTAGGAATTTGATCAAAAATTATCTAGGCGATCATTTTCAAATTCATCTGCCACGGCAAATTTTTATCTTGAAAACGCATTTTATTCCTTGCCTTAGAAAATTTTCCAAATTTCTCTTGGGAAATTCACCAACTTGGTGCCCATTTAGAATCTTTACCTCAAAATCCTTGGCAGGCTGTGGAAGACCTTAAAATCCATTCCTCATCGATAATCCTCAATACCCAGAAGAAAATTTCTTTCAGAATGCGTCGAACCCATGGGTGTACAACGAATGGGTTCATTTAATTTTCTTGAATTTTGAACCTTGAAAAAATAATTTTTAAACAATTTAATCCATTTCTTCATCTCTGTGAATATTTTCTTGCTCTGACTTGAAAATTTCTATCAACCCTGTGTAGCTGGCACGTCTGACTTCTCTTCCGACAATTTTATTCATATCTCAAGTAATTTCATCACTTCAAGTCTAGGCGTAATTTTCCTCGAGAGAGGTAGAATTTTGTTAACACTTAGAAAAATATTTAAATTCCACCAATATTAGGCATCAAGGAAGAAATTTCCTTAGAAATTTTTCATTCCTCTATCTTCAATCACTTTGCCTGTGAGGAAATTTTTTTATTATCAACTCACTTATACAATTTAATGTCCATTGCCTTGGGCGCATTTTACATTTCATGAGGAATATACTTCTTTTAAGTTCCAACGCCTTAAAATTATTCTTCCACATTCCCCTCTCCTTAGACGCATTTAATAGGTTGAGTTTCAAATTTGCATGCCTCAAACCTTTTTCAAAAACTCTTCTCTTCCTCAAGGCGCATTTGGAGGTCCTTGCTTTAAATGTGCAACACTTAGAAATTTTCAAGTGACTTCCATTTGTCAAGGGCGCACATAGAGCTGCATGCTTCAAATTTGCTAAACTTAGACAATTTTCTCCAACTCCCTACAAGTCAAGGGCGCATTCAAAGGGGTAAGGTGGAAGTCAACATCCTTGTCTTCTTCCTAGCTTGCATGGCGCATTCAGCTTGTTGAGGAGGGAGGAATCTTTTTCAACGCCTTAACTTTTGTCCTCACATGCCTTGATTTGGGCGCAAATGGAGGCATGAGGTGGATGAAACATTTTGACTTTGCCATTTTTCTTGACTTCCATGCTAATCTTGGCGCATTTAGGCTAGGAAAAAGGATGAACTTATTCCTTAGAATATTTTCTTGACATGCAATTACCTTCTTTGACTTGGGCGCATCTAGTACATGATGTAGGATGGGCGCATTTGGCACATGCAAGAGGATCAACTTACCACGCCTTAGCCATTTCATCACCATTAATTACTTTCTTGGGCGCATTTTGCCTATGTAGGAGGATGGGCGCATTTTGATGGGTGAGGAGGATATTTCTTATACTTAGAAACTTTTTGCATGCTACTACCTTGAAGTGGGCTCATTTCACCTATGGAGGTGGATGAAAGTGTGTTGACCTTTTGACTTACTTGGCATATGGGCGCATTTTAGATAGTGTGAAGGATGGGCGCATATGAAGGTAAGAGGTGAATACTTTATGCCTTAGAAAATTTTTGAACACCTTCCTAGAGTGGGCGCAAATGAAGGCATGAGGAGGATCAATATTTTCAACACCAAGCATTGACTTCTTAGACCCCTCCAGGCATGGGCGCATTTTATCACAGGAGGAGGATGAACTTTGCTTTAGAATATTTTCATGCATCATATCTGTGAAGAGGGCGCATATTCAAGGTGGAGCAGGATATTTTCAACACTTAGGCGTTTTTCTCATCTTCACCAGTCAGCTCACAACTTACTATAAATAGTAATTCTTTGATTTTTCATACCTCAGAAGCTCAGATTGATTTGAAATTTTAAACACTAGATCTTCATGACTGCATCAGCCTGTTGACACTGCTATTCTGAGCTGGCCTGCTATTTTTAGCCCATTGTTGAAGGTGGTTTACTATTTATAGTAAATGCTTGCTTCTAATATCTCCACAGCTCCATTTCATTTGAAATTCGAATGACGTGCTCCTCACCACGTGACTTGCCTGTTGACGTCGGCGCCTGCTATTGACTTTCTATTTTTAGCCTGTTTTCGAAATGATTTACTATAAATAGTAAGTGCTCCGTTTTCCCTCAAATTTTACCAGCGGATAGCTTGAAAGATGTTGATTGCGGTGGTTTACACCGGTTTTCGAAAATTTTGACTTTTTACCTCTCTTTTTGGGTTTCGAAGTTGGAAACCCTAATTCATCTGGCATGGATATCAAATGACCTCTGTTTGTCTACGTTTCTGTTGCATTGCGATCAGCTTGTGATTCTGAAGTGCTGGGAGGTGGCTGCCAGAAAGCATCTGCTGAAAATAGCAAGTTGCTGAAGGAGTGATTATCTTCGTTTGCATGTCACATCATCGCGAAGCTCTTGAAAAACCCACAAGGAATCATCAGACATGCAAAGAAAACCCTGACATGCAAACCCTAAAAATAGCCTCTGAAGGCTGAACTCTAAAAGTCGTTATCTCACTTTGCATGTTATACTATCGCGAAGGTCTCAGAAAACCCATAAGGAATCCTCATACATGCATTTGAAAATTCGGCATATAGGCCTTGAAATCTGCTCTAGAAGCTGAACTGCTAAAAATAGTAAGTTGTCTGTTACAGCTCAAATTTTGCCAGTGAGTAGCTTGATGTGTTCTGGATGCAGCATGACTGTCGGAACTTCAAGAATGCTGAAGGAACGTCTTGAATTGCACACTTACTAAAAATAGTAAGTGACTGGAATCTGATGAAATTTAGCTGAGAGTCAACTGGAAGCCTACTGACAGCAACGTTAGTCTCAATTTTCAATTTATTCACTTTGTTGGATCTTGAACTGACCAGGAAAGTACAAACCCTAATTCAATAGACTTGGCCAAATTTCACATTTAGGCTTGCAGACGGGAACGTCCCCGGAAAGGCAGACAGAACAAGAGAGAGACAACAGGAAAACAAGCAAAAATCAAGCGAAAAGTTCAAAACGATGCAAAAATTAGAGGGTCTTGTTAATGAGTTTTTTGTGACCGCACCAACGCAGAATAAAGTCGCCAACGGCTACCCTATCCTCTCTTGATCAAAGTATTCCGCATGCTAAGATTGCAAGAAAGTTCGTGTGTTCAACTCCAAGGTTCCTTTAGTGCGAATAGTCTCAGTTGGCTCGATGTGATTTGTTGGTATTTCAAGGGGACTTACGGAATTGTTCAATAGCAGAGGAAGGGGGTTTTCACAATTTGACAGATTTATCAATGAAGCACGGATTTCCTATTCTAACCAGAAAGTACTGAATTTAAAGCGGTGGCAGGGTTTACAAAGTCTAAATCTATTCTAAGTGTGAGATATGGAGCTCAACTTCAGCAAACTTCAACGAAACTTCGCTTTGCCTCGCCTCAGACAGCTTCCACGGAGTCGGTGCAATCTGCAGAGGAGTAGTTCAAGGTGTTCAGATCACAACTTAGCATGAAAATACCATCACAACGACGCATATAGACATACAAATCATGATCGAAGTTAAGTATATGATATTCCAGTTGACCACACAAGGCGGATTCACCATCAGCAAATACGCTAGTGGTATGGATAGACGAAGTTGCTTAGATCAAACACCACATTCCACAGCTAACAACTACTTGCATGAAAATGAAATTACGCTACTCTACGCTACTTGAAGTAGAAGGGATGAAGAAACCTCACTAGCTATCCATAACAAAGACGAATTTCACCATCAATGAAAAGATCTTTTATTATGAAAGTTTTAAACAACAATCTCTTGCAAAAGTTTTCAAAGGAAACCTTTCCTTCTTCTTCAACTACACTATCAATCTATACTAAGCTACTTCTAAGTTGTCCCTCTACTCTATGTCTACTGTCTAACTCTAAGCTAATGTCTCATGAGTACAAATGAGGGGGACTCCCCCTTTTATAGATGGCCAAGTCCAACGGACGGCTCAGATTACAATCGGCTGGATGGCCCAGATTGTGCCACCTCAACCCTAAACAAGATTCGCCCTAAAAACCGCCACCAAGAGGAGTGGGGTAATAAATGAGCCACTAATGTCCATCATCCTTCTAGAAGATTCCATCTTTGAAACGCGTTCACACTGTTCTTGGTCTTCTTCTTGATGTTCTTTAACTTTGCTTGAGCTTCCCTTCCTTTCTCCATCTTGAGTTTTGAAAACATTTCTTCTCTGTCACTAAGTCCAACACTTAGCCATTTTCTTGCAACTTTTTTCCTTCGAGGTTGAAATGTCATCTTGGACTATTTGCTTCATCACTTTAAGTCATCATCATTTGGTCTTGACGTTCCTCCTGCAAAACAAGCAAGGGGAAGAGTATTAGAACACTTCATAATATAAATTCACCTTACTTACCAGGATTTTCACACTCTGACTTCCAAGGGTTCATCGTCCTCATTAGCCAACTTCATCTTCAAATTCTCCATGCCTTAGTCAAATTTCAACCTCCTCAAGGGCGTACAAAGAGATGTACTTTAAGATCATCTTTTGAAGGTGTTAACTTCAACTGCATCTTCTTCAAGAAATTTATCCCACCAGTTGAAGCGTCGACAATTTTGATTTCATTCATCTCTGGCTTAGGAAGATTGCCTTCACGAAGAATTTAAGCAAATTCACCTAGGCGGTTCCTTTCAAATTCATCATTTGGAGGATTTTACCTTGAAAACACATTTTCTTCACTTTGCCTTAGAAAATTTTTAAAATTTCCCTTAGGAAAACTCATCAATCCTGTGCCCATCAAAAATCTTCATCCTGAAGGCTACAGTGAAGCATGGAAGACTTTAAAATCAACTTCTCATCAAAGATCTTGAATACCTAGAAGAAAATTTTCTTCAGAATTTGTCGAATTCATGGGTTACAATGAATGGGTTCATTTAATTTTTCTTGAATTTTGAACCTTGGAAAAATAATTTTTAACAAATTTAGTCCCATTCTTCATATCTGTAGATGATTCTTGTTGCTTTGACTTGAAATTTTTTTATCAACCTGTGCAGCTGGCATCTTCTGACTTCATCCTTGGCAATTTTGTTCGTGCCTTAAGAAAACTTTATCACTTCACCAGACTTTGTCGTGATTTTCCTAAGGAAGAAAAATATTTTGTGCCTTAGAGAAATTTTTTAAATCACTAAGCACTTTTGAATTTTGCCTTAGAAATTTTATTCAACTTCCTTCATCTTGCCTGCGAATTTTTTTTTATTTCAACTCACTTAGAAAATTTTCTTGAAAGCACATATCATGGAGGATTTTAATTTCAACGCCCAATATGTCTTATTCACATTACCCCATAGGCTTAAAATTCCCAATGCCTTAGCAATATTTACTCACCACCTTGCATTTTCAATGCCCTTGACTCCCTTTTGAACTTCGGCGCATATCTTGCTTGAGGAGGAACATTTTAAACACCACTCTTTTATTCTCTACTTTGCTTGGCATGTGGGCGTATTTGGCATATTGAGAGTGATCTTTAGTTAGCTCATTTAACTTTCATTTTGACTCATCTCAAACTTGGCGTATTTAGCATCCTATTTATTTGGACGTCCTAGATTCCCCTTGCATGTAAATCTTTGTCCTTTCCCACTTACTTGCATGCATGCGCCTTGTCTTTACATGTCTTCACATAGGCGCATTCAAAGGAGGGAGGAGAAAGTCAACCTTTTTGTCCTCTTCTTAGCATGTTTGGGCGCATTTCACACCTCATGAAGGATGAAAATTTTGACTTTGAATTTTTCCTAACTTGCTTTGAATCATGGGTGCATTTTGCTATAGGAGGATGAACTTTACTTAGAATATTTTATAGCATGCCATCACCCTGAGGGCGCATTTCACCTAGGCAGGGGGATGAACTACCAATGCCTTAGAAACTTTTTCAACAACAAGCTTGAGGTGGGCGCATTTCCTATATGGTGGAGGATGAAATTTTGTTGACCCTTTTGACTTTCTCCTTGCATGGGCGCATTTGATGCCTCTAGGAGGATAAAGCATCTTACTTAATAACTTTTTAGCATTTTGCTTGCATGTGAGGGCACATTTTGATGGGTGAGGAGGACGAAATTCTTTTACTTCCTTGACCTTCTTGTTGCATGGGCGCATTTCACCCAATGAGCAGGACAATGCTTGTGCCTTTGAAATTTTCAACTTTCACTACCTTGGATGGACGCATTTTAGCTAGGCAGGAGGATTTTTATACGTAGAATTTTTTCATCACATGCTGGAGATGAGGGCGCATTTAGGGGGGTGTACAGGATGAGATCAACACTTAGAAAATTTCTTGATGCCTCTACCACCTTGGGCGCATTTCCTTGGTGCTGCAGGATGAAATTCATGCCTTAGCCATTTTTCTTGACCTCTTCCAGCTTCTCCATGCCTGCTATTTATAGTAAGTCCTCTGATTTCTACACTTTTGAAGCTCAAAATGATTTGAAATTTTGAACACTGGATCCTCACGACTTCATCAACCTGTTGAGACTGCTATTTCGGGTTGGTCTGTTATTTTTAGCCCATTTCTGAAGGTGGTTTGCTATTTATAGTAACTGTTTGCGTCTGATATCTCCACAACTCCATTCAATTTGACATTCGAATGACGTGCTCCTCACCACGTGACCTGCCTGCTGACATCGGCGCCTACAACTGACTTTCTATTTTTAGCCTGTTTCCAAAATGACTTACTATAAATAGTAAGTGCTCCGTTTGACTTCAAATTTTACTAGCAGACAACTTGAAGGATGCTGATCGCGGTGGTATACACCGGTGTTTGAAAATTCTGACTTTTTACCCCTCTTTTCAGGCCTCGAAGCTGGAAACCCTAATTTGTTCTGCATGCATATCAAATGATCTCCGTTTGTCCTCGTTTCTGCTGCATTGTGATCAGCTTGTGATTCTGAAGTGCTGGGAGGCGGCTGCCGGGATGCACCTGCTAAAAATAGTAAGTTCCTAAATGAGTGACCATCTCGCTTTGCATGTCACATCACTGCAAAGCTCTTGTAAAACCCACAAGGAATATGCTGACATGCAAAGAAAACCCTGACATGCAAACCCTAAAAATAGCCTCCGAAGGCTGAACTCTGAAAGTTGTCATCTAATTTTGCATGTTATACTATCGCGAAGGTCTCTGAAAACCCAGAAGGAATATGCAGACATGCGTTGAAAAACTTTGCATCCAAGCCCTGAAATTTGCTCCGGAAGCGAAACTGCTAAAAATAGTAAGTTGTCTGTGTTAGCTCAAATTTTGCACATGAGCAGCTTGATGTGTCCTAGACGCAGTGTGACTGTTAAAACCCCAAAAATGCTGAAGGAACACCTGGAATTACACACTTACTAAAAATAGTAAGTTGCCAGAATCTGATGAAATTTTAGTGGAAGCTTGCTGGAAGCACGCTGACCTCAATGTTAATCCCTGTTTTCAATTTATTCACTTTGTTTGACCCTGTATTGACCAAAAAGGTGGAAACCCTAATTTTCAGACTCGTCCAAATTTCACGTTTAAGCTCAATGGTGGGCACGTTGCCCGAAAGGTAGACAACAAAAAAGAGAGACGACGGGAAAACAACAAAAATCAAGCCAAAAGTTCAGAACGAAGCAAAAATTAGGGGATCCCCATTTGCAATGGGGCAATGTGTGAAAAAGGTCACAACATTAGCCCCAACCTGAATAAATGTTCCTGAACATTTCAAAGACAAAACCCATTCCATACTCAGAAACTTTGGATAATTCTTTCCAACCCAGCAATTGACTAGGGGATATACTTAAAAGGGAAGAAAAATCCTAAATTGGATCAAGGCACCTCATCTTTTGATTACAAGTGTGTGCATATGCGTTTGTTCCGACTCAAAAGACCATTGAAGCTCCTAGAATCTATCCCAGCAAGTTAAATAAATATCTTAACTTCAAAAGCATCCGGGACATTGCCTCGATGTCGGTCAGGCGTCCATAGCCCCGACGATGATGTCGCTACAATTCCCACGAATATTGCTCCACTGCCGGCCGAGCGTCCATAACCCTGGTGGATTTACTCATATGTTCCCAAAACCAATATTTCATAATATTTCTTTCATTTTTACTTTCTTTCTTTCTTGTTTTTCAGATATTCCTTTTAAGCACATTTTCTTTTCTTTTGATTCTCCGTCAATTCCACAATTGGCTGGCAGGCAATGAAGCCTCCAATGGGTTTGAGAATTGTAGTGGCACTAAAGTAAGACAAAATTTTCACTTACCAAGACCTTTCCCAAGAAATCAAAAATGACTAAGAGCAATTAATTATGTGAGTAAAATATAGCAATCGTGAGACTTGGTGTCAAGACACAATAGATGATTCCCTTCCAAGTCAAGTACAGATCCTAACAAAATGATAAGACTTGAAAGAACAACCTCAGATTCTAAAGCACTTCCTGAATGATTATCTAAGAAATGGACTAACATTACATCAACATTGTACTAGAGTGTGGCGAAAAAAAAAACAACACCCCCCCTCACAAATGGGATACCTTTATTGAAAGCAAACTAAACTAAGCAACAACTAATCTAAACAAAAACAAAAACTTTAAATGAACAACAATCAAAAGACCTAAGTACATACAACTCCTAGCACGATTTCTCAGGATGTTCAACAGCGACAAAACAACAGTGATGGTGCTGAGCCTAGCAAATTTGTCATTGAACTCAAAAAAGTAATCTTTCACAATACAAATCTCAAACTCAAGCAAAACTTCAGGAAAGATTAGCAATTGAGGCAACTCATCCGGACCATGATTAATCCATAAACAAGTCGTCTTTCCTAAATATCCATAATCAAAATGATATTCTTTGTAGCCAATAGTGAGCAAAGATACAACTTGGTGGTCTTCATTTACTAGCATGAATTCTTGCCTGTCGCTCATTGCTTCATAAGGAGGTCGAAGTTGATGGTGAACCAAACCTCTTGCATCTAAGACGTGGAGATGATCCAAACTGGGATGAGTGGGGCGGGACATCAATTCAAGATGGCATTTGGAACTTCGGATCACTTCATGCGTTGGCTCGTTTTGAATCCCTAATAATGGATCAAGCCCCAACCTGAATTGTTCTTCATTTTCTATCTCTTTATCAGGTAGTGTTTCATTTGTTTCAATTTCATCCAGCAATTCTTCCATGACTGTGAATAATGGATCAAGTGTTGATGCAAAATGCATTTCATATTCTGCCTCTATCTTGGTAGCCCATTGATCATCAAACACATCATCTTGCCTTAAACTGCTTAACATTTCTTCCATCTTGTTCATGCATGATAGAACTTTTTCATCAAGGGGCGTTCCTTCTTGAAGTGTACTAGAATCACTTCCTTCTTCACGTTCTCCTCCTTGAGTGAATGAACATTGAAAATTTCTCACACCATTTCTACTTTGAGCTAAGTCCTCCATTCCTGGTTCTTGATGATCTTCAATAACTTGCAATTCTGTACATTCATTCATTTCTGCATGCTGACAGTTGCCTTGGGTGGTTTCTCTTCCTTGGATATATCTCACGACCTCTTTGATCTTTGCTCCAATAGCCTCTTGTTCTAGCATGATGTAGGAACAATCTTCATCTGCTTGCTCCCTAATCTCCATCATATTCTCCTTGTTGTTGGATGATGTTGAGGTACACTCTTCATTTGGTGCTAAAAATGTTTGTGTGACATATTCAATCCATCCTTTGTCTTTGAAGAATCCATATGGTAGTACTGGTAATCCGAGGCGACATCTGGTGAAGTTGATGGCTACTTCACATGTGCAAGTGAACTCTGGATGAGGTGCGTTGTGAATCCAACACCAACAAGGGAGCAAAACACCTTTCAAGCAAACATTGCCAAGTTCCAACTGATTTTGGATCCTAAGTATGAATCTCATGAAAGCCTCATCCACAACTTCTGAAAGGCTATAATCATCAGGGTCTACATCCAATACTTCTGGCTTGGGGACATCCCAAAAGAAAATTTTTCCTTGGAGAACAAGCTCTATCCTTGAGAGGAATGTTAAGCAACTGATTTCTTTGTGCTGGGAGGTCTCATGAACTCGACATCTTCCTGGCAAAGCAAACTTAGATAAATTCTCGGGCCATAGTTGTGCATTCAATCTTTCATGAATTCGAGCAATATCCACGAGACTGTCTTGAGGGCAAGAAAAGTGCCCATCCATTGAGAAATCTCTTTTTCGATTCTCCATTTTTTTGATTGTTTTGAATTTTTCAACTTTTCACTTTTTTTGGATTTTTTGACATAAGAGAGATCTAACATATCTCTGATTTGGAACTTCAAAGCTCATATTGGTTCCTTCCAGCCTCTGGAACAATTCAATGCTCGCCCTCCTTCTAGCGCCAATTCTGTTGAGCGTTTGGAGGAGGGTAAAAGAGTCTCTAAGATTGCCTCCTCAGATAATAAAATTTGATAGAATCTGGAGTTCAACTGCTCTGTTGTTCGCGTTCGGCCCTCCTAGCGCCAATTCTGTTGATGTGCTAGGAGGAGAGGCAAGCATAAAATGAATGATAACCGGAACAATGTATTCTTTCCTCGTTCAGCGCTCCTTTTAGCGCCAATTCTGTTGATGTGCTAGGAGGAGAGGCAAGCATAAAATGAATGATAACCAGAACAATGTATTCTTTCCTCGTTCAACCCTCCTTCTAGCGCCAATTCTGTTGATGTGTTTTTCGTGACCGCACCAACGCAGAATAAAGTTGCCAACGGCTACCCTATCCTCTCTTGATGAAAGTATTCCGCACGCTAAGATTGCAAGAAAGTTCGTGCGTTCAACTCCAAGGTTCCTTTAGTGCGAATAGTCTCAGTTGGCTCGATGTGATTTGCTAGTATTTCAAGGGGACTTACGGAATTGTTCAAAAGCAGAGGAAGGGGGTTTTCACAATTTGACAGATTTATCAATGAAACACGGATTTCCTATTCTAACCGGAAAGTACTAAATTTAAAGTGGTGGCAGGGTTTACAGAGTCTAAATCTATTCTAAGTGTGAGATATGGAGCTCAACTTCAGCAAACTTCAACCAAACTTCGCTTTGCCTCGCCTTAGACAGTTTCCATGGAGTCGGTGCAATCTTCAGAGGAGTAGTTCAAGGTGTTTAGATCACAACTTAGCATGAAAATACCATCGCAACGACGCATATAGACATACAAATCATGATCGAAGTTAAATACATGATATTCCAGTTGACCACACAAGGTGAATCCATCAGCAAATACACTAGTGGTATGGATAGACGAAGTTGCTTAGATCAAACACCACATTCCACAGCTAACAACTACTTGCATGAAAATGAAATTACGCTACTCTACGCTACTTGAAGTAGAAGGGATGAAGAAACCTCACTAGCTATCCATAACAAAGACGAATTTCACCATCAATGAAAAGATCTTTTATTATGAAAGTTTTAAACAACAATCTCTTGCAAAAGTTTTCAAAGGAAACCTTTCCTTCTTCTTCAACTACACTATCAATCTATACTAAGCTACTTCTAAGTTGTCCCTCTACTCTATGTCTACTGTCTAACTCTAAGCTAATGTCTCATGAGTACAAATGAGGGGGACTCCCCCTTTTATAGATGGCCAAGTCCAACGGACGGCTCAGATTACAATCGGCTGGATGGCCCAGATTGTGCCACCTCAACCCTAAACAAGATTCGCCCTAAAAACCGCCACCAAGAGGAGTGGGGTAATAAATGAGCCACTAATGTCCATCATCCTTCTAGAAGATTCCATCTTTGAAACGCGTTCACACTATTCTTGGTCTTCTTCTTGATGTTCTTTAACTTTGCTCGAGCTTCCCTTCCTTTCTCCATCTTGAGTTTTGAAAACATTTCTTCTCTGTCACTAAGTCCAACACTTAGCCATTTTCTTGCAAATTTTTTTCCTTCGAGTTTGAAATGTCATCTTGGACTATTTGCTTCATCACTTTAAGTCATCATCGTTTGGTCTCGACGTTCCTCCTGCAAAACAAGCAAGGGGAAGAGTATTAGAACACTTCATAATATAAATTCACCTTACTTACCAGGATTTTCACACTCTGACTTCCAAGGGTTCATTGTCCTCATTAGCCAACTTCATCCTCAAATTCTCCATGCCTTAGTCAAATTTCAACCTCCTCAAGGGCATACAAAGAGATGTACTTTAAGATCATCTTTTGAAGGTGTTAACTTCAACTGAATCTTCTTCAAGAAATTTATCCCACTAGCTGAAGCGTTGACAATTTTGATTTCATTCATCTCTGGCTCAAGAGGATTATCTTCATGAAGAATTTGAGCAAATTCACCTAGGCGGTTCCTTTCAAATTCATCGTCTGGAGAATTTTACCTTGAAAACACATTTTCTTCACTTTGCCTTAGAAAATTTTTAAAATTTCCCTTAGGAAAACTCATCAAAACCTGTGCCCATCAAAAATCTTCATCCTGAAGGCTATAGTGAAGCATGGAAGACTTTAAAATCAACTTCTCATTAGAGATCTTCAATACCCAGAAGAAAATTTTCTTCAGAATTTGTCGAATTCATGGGTGTACAACGAACGGGTTCATTTAATTTTTCTTGAATTTTGATCCTTGGAAAAATAATTTTTAACAAATTTAATCCCGTTCTTCATATTTGTGGATGATTCTTGTTGGTCTGACTTGAAATTTTTTTATCAACCTGTGCAGCTGGCATCTTCTGACTTCATCCTTGGCAATTTTGTTCGTGCCTTAAGAAAACTTTATCACTTCACCAGACTTAGGCGTGATTTTCCTAAGGAAGAAAAATATTTTGTGCCTTAGAGAAAATTTTTAAATCATTAAGCACTTTTGAATTTTTCCTTAGAAATTTTATTCAACTTCCTTCATCTTGCCTGTGAATTTTTTTTTATTTCAACTCACTTAGAAAATTTTCTTGAAAGCACATATCATGGAGGATTTTAATTTCAACGCCCAACATGTCTTATTCACATCATGTCATGTCCCCCAAAATTGTAACATTAAACTATCAAGCGTGTAAAGACAAATAAATAAATAACATACAAATAATTGTTAGATTCCAAACATGAGTAATTACGATTTAAATATAATTATAATTACCGTTGGTAATATTATAATTATAAATATAATATTAATGATAAATATGAGAATTATCAAATACACAAAATATAATATTCAAAATAAAAATGTAAGTAATTGCAACTAATCTTATTAATGTAATTATAATCATCATGGATAATATTGATATTATTAATAGTAAAAACACTAAATCTAAAAAGCAACTATGCTTCAGATTAAATATAAACAAATAATAAACACAAAGAAAAAGCATTAACATCAATTCCTAGGAAGCATCGAATAATAAACACAAGCATTGGTATCTTCTCCTAAAGGCATCATTTCCTAAAGGATACTCATAATGCATTGTATTATCCCCGCAATTACTAACAACTAAAAGCTACGTCTTTTCCTTTGATGCAATAGTTACCAAAAGTCATATACTTTGGTCATCGAAGGGTTATGACTGTTATTAAATTAAGGCTTAAAAGGGAGAAAGAAGGATAGAGTGAGGGACGTGTAATGTATTCACATCATTGTAAATAGCCACCACATGTTGCTTGTAGGAAGTCGTGGTATTTAGGGGAGGGTAGGAGAAGTCAGATCTAAAGGCAGCGATAGGTATAGAGGGAAAGGAAACACACGTAGGCTGGAAATACTCGGACCCTCCATGAAGCCGATCACAAGCAAAGGGCAGCGACTGGGTAAGTCTAAGTCTGTCAGGTTGGGTATGATATTTATCTCTTATTTACTACTGTCATCTGCTGTTTATATATTTCAGGAATGTGTTAGCATACTGTAAATTATATATATGCACATTTAATTCCTGTAGCATACTTCATACGAAACCTATGAATGTTCGATTATAAACAAAGGAGTTGACAATAGTTATAGCTGGCATATATACTTAATATATACATGATAAATATATATATATTTTTCTGAGTGGATTAATATAATAATGGTAAACAGTCAGAATAGTGAAATTGGGTATATTATTAATTTAGATCTCAATTGATGCTTATAAGTATACTTAAGTATATTATGATTTATGGAGACATTTGAATAATAGTAGGATGGATAAGAATATTGAGGAATTGGAAGAATATGGTTAAAGATTGATAAGTGTATATGCAGTTGCATTTATAAACATATGTCAAACTCATAAATACATCATAGATAGTGGGATACATACAATACATATAAGATAATATATATAGTTATATAGAATATATTATTTACGACAATCCAATAATGATGCTTGCAGCAATTATTGAGCCTTATAAATAATAATTACTCTATTCATTCGTTATGATATAATAGAACTCCATTTATGAGATCTTGAAAGATGTTTAATGTCTAATGAACTTTCATTCATAGAAGTGATAAGAAGAAATGAATAATTCTTTGATGAGAATGGAATATTTATATCATCTCTAGTCTTATTAGATTTTATCACTAAACTTATTGATCTCTAACGTTCTAATGTCTCCTTGAGGAACCACTTTGAATACAAGTTTGGGTTTAAGTGCTTCCACCGAAAAGGGGTCATTACACATCACCCCATAGGCTTAAAATTCCCAACGCCTCAGCAATATTTACTCACCACCTTGCATTTTCAACGCCCTTGACTCCCTTTTGAACTTGGGTGCATATCATGCTTGAGGAGGAACATTTTAAACGCCACCCTTTTATTCTTGACTTTGCTTGGCATGTGGGCGTATTTGGCATATTGAGAGGGATCTTTACTTAGCCCATTTAACTTTCATTTTGACTCATCTCAAACTTGGCGTATTTAGCATCCTATTTATTTGGACGTCCTAGATTCCCCTTGCATGTAAATCTTTGTCCTTTCCCACTTGCTTGCATGCATGCGCCTTGTGTTTACATGTCTTCACATAGGCGCATTCAAAGGAGGGAGGAGAAAGTCAACCTTTTTGTCCTCTTCTTAGCATGTTTGGGCGCATTTCACACCTCATGAAGGATGAAAATTTTGACTTTGAATTTTTCCTAACTTGCTTTGAATCATGGGCGCATTTTGCTATAGGAGGAGGATGAACTTTACTTAGAATATTTTTTAGCATGTCATCACCTTGAGGGCGCATTTCACCTAGGTAGGGGGATGAACTACCAATGCCTTAGAAACTTTTTCAACAACAAGCTTGAGGTGGGCGCATTTCCTATATGGTGGAGGATGAAATTTTGTTGACCCTTTTGACTTTCTCCTTGCATGGGCGCATTTGATGCCTCTAGGAGGATAAAGCATCTTACTTAAATTTTTTTTAGCATTTTGCTTGCATGTGAGGGCACATTTTGATGGGTGAGGAAGACGAAATTCTTTGACTTCCTTGACCTTCTTGTTGCATGGGCGCATTTCACCCAGTGAGTAGGACGAAGCTTGTGCCTTAGAAATTTTCAACTTTCACTACCTTGGATGGGCGCATTTTAGCTAGGAAGGAGGATTTTTATACTTAGAATTTTTTCATCACATGCTGGAGATGAGGGCGCATTTAGGGGGGTGTACAGGATGAGATCAACACTTAGAAAATTTCTTGATGCCTCTACCACCTTGGGCGCATTTCTTGGGTGCTGCAGGATAAAATTCATGCCTTAGCCATTTTTCCTGACCTCTGCCAGCTTCTCCATGCCTGCTATTTATAGTAAGTCCTCTGATTTCTACACTTTTGAAGCTCAGAATGATTTGAAATTTTGAACACTGGATCCTCACGACTTCATCAACCTGTTGAGACTGCTATTTCAGGTTGGCCTACTATTTTTAGCCCATTTCTGAAGGTGGTTTGCTATTTATAGTAACTGCCTGCTTCTGATATCTCCACAACTCCATTCGATTTGAAATTCGAATGACGTGCTCCTCACCACATGACCTGCCTGCTCACATCAGCGCCTGCAACTGACTTTCTATTTTTAACCTGTTTCCAAAATGACTTACTATAAATAGTAAGTGCTCCGTTTGACTTCAAATTTTACTAGCAGATAGCTTGAAGGATGCTGATCGCGGTGGTATACACCGGTTTTTTAAAATTCTTACTTTTTACCCCTCTTTTCAGGCCCCAAAGCTAGAAACCCTAATTTGTTCTGCATGCATATCAAATGATCTCCGTTTGTCCTCGTTTCTGCTGCATTGCGATCAACTCGTGATTTTGAAGTGCTGGGAGGCGGCTGCCAGGATGCACCTGCTAAAAATAGTAAGTTCCTAAATGAGTGACCATCTCGCTTTGCATGTCACATCACTGCGAAGCTCTTGAAAAACCCACAAGGAATATGCTGACATGCAAAGAAAACCTTGACATGCAAACCCTAAAAATAGCCTCCGAAGGCTGAACTCTGAAAGTTGTCATCTCGTTTTGCATGTTATATTGTTGAGAAGGTCTCTGAAAACCCATAAGGAATATGCAGACATGCATTGAAAAATTCTGCATCCAAGCCCTGAAGTTTGCTCCATAAGCGGAACTGCTAAAAATAGTAAGTTGTCTGTTTCAGCTCAAATTCTGCACACGAGCAGCTTGATGTGTCCTGGATGCAGTGTGACTGTTAATACCCCAAAAATGCTGAAGGAACACCTAGAATTACACACTTACTAAAAATAGTAAGTTGCCAGAATCTGATGAAATTTCAGTGGAAGCTTGTTGGAAGCACGCTGACCTCAATGTTAATCCTTGTTTTCAATTTATTCACTTTGTTTGACCCCGTATTGACCAGAAAGGTGGAAACCTTAATTTTCAGACTCGGCCAAATTTCCCGTTTAAGCTCAATGGCAGGATGTTGCCCGAAAGGCAAATAGCAAAAAAGAGAGACGACGGGAAAACAACAAAAATCAAGGCAAAAGTTCGAAACTCAGCAAAAATTAGGGGATCCCCATTTGCAATGGGGCAATGTGTGAAAAAGGTCACAACAGGTCCCCATTTGCAATCGGGCGATGTGTGAAAAAGGTCACAACATTAGCCCCAACCTGAATAAATGTTCCTTAACATTTCAAAGACAAAACCCATTCCATACTCAAAACCTTTGGATAATTCTTTCCAACCCATCAACTGACTAGGGGATATACTTAAAAGGGAAGAGGAATCTTAAATTGGATCAAGGCACCTCATCTTTTGATTACAATTGTGTGCATATGCATTTGTTCTAGCTCAAAAGACCATTGAAACTCCCAGAATCCGTCCCAGCAAGTTAAATAAATATCTTAACTTCAAAAGCATCCGGGACATTGCCTCGCTTCCAGTCAGGCGTCTATAGCCCCAATGAGGTTGTCGCTACAATTCTCACGAATATTGCTCCACTGCCGGCCGAGCATTCATAGCCCCGGTGGAGTTACTCGTATGTTTCCAAAACCAATATTTCATAATATCTCTTTCATTTTTTATTTTCTCATTTCTCTCTTGTTTTTCAGGTATTTCTTTTAAGCACATTTTCTCTTTTCTTTTCTTTTCTGATATTTTCTTTTAAGCACATTTTCTTTTCCTCTTTTGATTTTCCGTCAATTCCTCAATTTTACTGAAGCCTACAATGGGTTTGAGAATTGTAGTGGCGCTGAAGCAAGACGTAAGATTTTCACTTGCCAAGACCTTTCCCAAGAGACCAAAATGACATAGAGCAATTAATCATGTGTGTGAAATATAACAATTGCGAGACTTGGTGTCAAAACACAATAGATGATTCCCTTTCGAGTCAAGTACAGATCCTAATCAAATGATAAAACTCGAAAGAATAACCTCGGATCCTAAAGCACTTCCTGAATGATTATCTAAGAAATGGACCAACATTGTGTTGGACAGCGGCGAAAACAAGACAACACCCCCCACAAATAGGATCCCCCTTTTATTGAAAGCGAACTAAACTATGAAAGCAAGACAAGTAATCTAAACAAAAACAAAAACTTTAAGCGAACAACAATCAAAAGGCCCAAGTACATACAACTCCTAGCATGATTTCTTAGGACATTCAATAGTGACACAACAACGGTGATAGTGCGGAGCCTAGCAAATTTGTCCTTGAACTCAGAAAAGTAATCTTTCACAATACGAATCTCAAACTCAATCAAAACTTCAGGAAAGATTAGCAATTGAGGCAACTCATCTGGACCATGATTAATCCATAAACAAGTCGTCTTTCCTAAATCTCCATAATCAAAATGATATTCTTTGTAGCCAATAGTAGGGAAAGATACAACCTGGTGGTCTTCATTTGCTAGCCTGCATTCTTGCCTATCATTCATTGCTTCATCAGGAGGTCGAAGTTGATGGTGAACCAAACCGCTTGCCTTCAAAACGTGGAGATGATCCAAACTGGGAGGAGTGTGGCAGGAAATCAATTTGAAAGGGTATTTGGAAGCTTGGATTATTTCATGCGCTGGCTCCTTTTGAATCCTTAACAACGGATCAAGCCCCAACCTGAATTGTTCTTCATTTTCTATCTCTTTATCAGGAAGTGTTTCATTTGTTTCAATCTCATCAAGCAATTCTTCCATGACTGCGAATAATGGATCAAGTGCTGATGCGAAGTGCATTTCATATTCTACCTCTATCTTGGTAGCCCATTGATCTTCAAACACATCATCTTGCCTTAAGCTGCTTACCATTTCTTCCATCTTGTCTATGCATGATTGAACCTTTTCATCAAGGGCCATCCCTTTTTGAAGTGTACTGGAATTACTTCCCTCTTCATGTTCTCCTCTTTGAGTGAATGAACATTGAAAATTTCTCACACCATCTATACTTCGAGCTGAGTCCTCCGTTCCTGGTTCTTGATGACCTTCAATAACTTGCAATTCTGTATATTCGTTCACTTGACAGTTTCCTTCGGTTGTTTCCCTTCCTTGGATATAGCCCATTGCTTCTTTGATGTTTGCTCCTATAGCCTCTTGTTCTAGCGTGATGTAGGAAGTAGGAACAATCTTCATCTGCTTGCTCCCTAAGCTCAATCACATCCTCTTGTTGCAACTTATTCTCCTTCTTGTTGGATGACGTTGAGGTACCCTCTTCATTTGGTGCTAAAAATGTTTGTGTAACATATTCAATTCACCCTTTGTCTTTGAAGAATCCATATGGTAGTACTGGTAATCCGAGGCGACATCTGGCGAAGTTGATAGCTCCTTCACATGTTGTACAAGTGAAGTCTGGATGAGGTGCATTGTGAATCCGACACCAACGAGGGAGCTTTCAAGCAAACATTGCCAAGTTCCAACTGACTTTGGATTGTAAGTATGAATCTTGCGAAAGCTTCATCCACGACTTCTAGAAGGCTATAATCATCGGGTTCTACATCCAATACTCCCGGCTTTGGGACATCCCAAAAGAAAATTTTCCCTTGGAGAGCAAGCTCTATCCTTGAGAGGAATGTTAGGCAACTAATTTCTTCGTGCTGGGAGGTCTCATGAATTCGACATCTTCCTAGCAAAGCAAACTTAGACAAATTCTCGGGCCACAGCTGTGCATTCAATCTTTCTTGGATTTGAGTAATATCTGCAAAATTGTCTTGGGGGCAAGAAATGTGCCCATCCATTGAGAAATCTCTTTTTTGATTTTTTTGAATTTTTCAACTTTTCACTTTTTTTGGATTTTTTGACATAAGAGAGATCTAACATATCTCTGATTTGGAACTTCAAAGTTCATACTAGTTCCTTCCAACCTCTGGAACAATTCAATGCTCACCCTCCTTCTAGCGCCAATTCTGTTGAGGTGATTTTCGTGACCACACCAACACAGAATAAAGTCGCAACGGCTACCCTATTCTCTCTTGATCAAAGTATCCAGCACACTAAGATTGCGAGAGAGTTCGTGCGTTCAACTCCAAGGTTCTTTTAATGCGAATAGGCTCAGTTGGCTCAATGTGATTTGCTGGTATTTCAAGGGGACTTATGGAATTGTTCAACGACAGAGGAAGGGGTTTTCACAATTCGACAGATTTATCAATGGAGCACGAGTTTCGTATTCTAACCAGAAAGTACCGAATTTAAAGTGGTGTAGGGTTTAGAGAGTTTAAATCTATTCTAAGTGTGGGATATGGAGCTCAACTTCAGCAAACTTCAACCAGACTTCTCTTTGCCTCGCTTCGGATAGCTTCCACGGAGTCAGTGCAATCTTCAAGGGAGATGACTAAAGATGTTCAAACCACCACTTGACATGAAGATACCATCACAACGACGCATACCATCTTTCAAACTATGATTGAAGTTAGGCCCACAACGTTTCCAGTTAACCACACAAGGCGAACACACCATCAGTGAGCCCGCTAGTATGGATAAGCGAAGCTTGCTTAGATCAAACACCACATTCCACGGTTAACATCTATTTGCATGGAATGAAAATTATACTACTTTGAACTATTCTACACTACCATTTTAATCGGAAGGACGAAGAAACCTTGCTAGCTACTCACAACAAAGACAAAATTCACCATCAATGAAAAACTCTTTTATTGAGAGAGTGTTCACAACAATTTCTTACAAAGTTTTCAAAGGGAAAAATTTCCCTCTTCTTCAAACTACACTATCAATCTATACTAAGTTACTCCTAAGTTGTCCCTCTACTCTATGTCTATTGTCTAACTTAATGTCTATTCTAATTTCTAATGAGGTACAAATGAGGGGGAATGCCCCTTTATATAGCTGGCCAAGTCCAATGGACGGCTCAGATTACAATTGGCTGGATGGCCCAGATTGTGCCACCTCAGCCTTAAACAAGATTCACCCTAAAAACCGCCACGAAGAGGGGTGGCGTAATAAATGAGCCATTAATGTCCATCATCTTTTTGGAAGATTCCAGCTTTGAAATGCGTTCACACTGCTCTTGATCTCCTTCTTGACATTGTTCTTCAACTTCTTCTTTGTCACTTGAGCTCGGCACATACAAAGTCTCAACACTTAGCCACTTTTTGCAACTTTTCTCCCTTCGAGGTTGAGATGTCATCTTGAATTACTTGCTTCATCACTTTAAGTCATCACCGCTTGGTCTCGACGTTCCTCCTGCAAAACAAGCAAGGAGAAGAGTATTAGAACACCTCATAATATAGACTTAACTTACTTACCAGGATTTTCAAGTTTTAACTTCCAAGCTAAGTTATTGATTCGTTTTTGGATTCGGGTATGGGTACGAGAATCCGGTATGGGATTCGGCAAAAAAAATTTTTGGGGTTGGGTACGGCTTGGATATGGCTTGGATACGACAATACAAAAAACATATAAAAATCAGAAATATATACATATTTTCAGCAGTAATTAAGTTCAGAATACACCACCATATTAATAATAATAGTCTAAGAGACTAAGACTAATAACATAGCAAAAATACATCACCACTTTCATAGTCACTAAGTATTACTCGAATGTCATCATCATGATATAAAATTATAAATTAAAGTTAAAACGTTTACAATCAGCCATTATTGATCATTGATCAATCAGAATCATATGGGTCATCAAACAAACTAGCATCATTAGATGCTACATTTTGTGTAGAACCACAAATAGCATTAGTGGCACTCGCACAAGCACTGCCACTAGCAGTAGCACTCGCATTGACACTACCACTCTCGTAATCAGTAGCTACTTCAGGTTCATAGTCATCATCAATATCAAGTGCTGCTAAGTGACTTGTGGAAGCATCCAAGTCAAGCTGCTCTGGCTCAATATCCCACCTCCTCGTGTCTCCTTCTTTGTAGGAACTTTGCTTGTGTGTAAGGAGGCGCAAGTTTGAATGCACATACACCAAGTCCTCTGCCTTTTTTGAATGCAGCCTATTGTGTTTTATTGAGTGGATGAAGGAGTATGTGCTCCAATTCCTCTCAGAAGAAGATGAACTAGCAACCTATTAAGACCAAATTAAATAGTTAAGAGTTACAAAATTTAACTAAACAAAATTTAAAATTAAAATGACAAATATAAAACTTACTTGGGATAAAACTTTTATTGCAATAGGTTGGAGGTGCATGTATTCTTGCCCATGGAAGTACCACCAACTATGAGCATCCACCCTGCACTTGTCTCGAAGAGCATCCATATTTTGATCAACACTACCAGAGCAAGCAAAAGCCATGAACTCAGCCCTGACTCGATCGCGTTGGTCACGATCACTGAAGATTCTACGAATTGCTGCCTTGTACCCATGAGCCACTTCACCATCCCTATATGGAGCAACTCTTGATGATGTAGCAAGTACCTCAGGACTATAATACTTGGGACTCAATGAAAAAGCGAGAAGATGCAATGGAGTGGTCATTTTGTTCCATCTATCAACCATGATTTCCTGTAGCTCTTTGAAGAATTTTTCTTCAGGATCTTCCTCTTTTGCATTGATGATGACTTTCATCTTCTCAATCATTGAGTCGATACCATCATATACTTCTCCCAAACAAGGTCTATCCATGTCTGTATAATGGATCATGCTCAGTATAGGCTCAGTGAAACTAACCAGGTACTCAACACGATCCCACCAACACTCATCTAGGATCCTTTGCCTGACCCTATTTTCCCTTTCACTGCTAGATTGCCTCCATATGGCCCAATTAGGGTTGATTACCATGGCACAGAGTGACTCACGAACCTTTATAAGCCGTCTCAACACAATTGTGTTGGAGGCAAAACGGGTCTCTGCAACCTGTTTGGAAATCAAAATAAAAATTAAAATGTAATTTAAGTTTACAAAATCAAAATTTAAAATTAAAAGAAAACTAAAAATTAAAAAAATATTGAGAATTAACTTACCTTCAACAATTCCAATTTTGAGAATTGTCTAAATATTCCTTGTGTCATATGGTGGTTGGTGATAAACATTTGGACGTCTTCGCCCTCAGCATACACCTGTTTGATCCACTCAATTTTGGATCCAATTTTTTGTAGCATTAGATTGAGGGAGTGGACAGCACAAGGTGTCCAAAAAATGTTTGGATACTTCTCCTCAACCAATAACCCAACAGCCCTACAATTTTTGGCATTGTCGGTTATAACTTGCACAACATTTTGATGGCCCACTTCTTCAATAGCTTGGCAAAGGATGTTAGCAATAAATGGGCCATCTTTCACCTGTCCTTCACAATCCACTGCTCTCAAAAACATTGCCCCTTTAGGGGACACAACAATAACATTGATCAATGGGCTATTTTTTGCATTCTTCCATCCATTAGAAACGATGCTCACCCCTGTTTCGATCCATGAATCCCTTATGGGGTTCAAAGAGTCTGCTACATGTTTCACCTCTTTCTCCAATAAGGTGCAACGCACCTTCTCAAAACCTGGGCCCTTATACCCCTTTGGAGCCTCATTAATAGATTTCACCATTTTTTGCCAATATGGTGAACGAACAACGTTGAATGCCAATCCATTGGCATAGAGACATCTTGCGATGTCTTGATCAGCAATCTCTCTTGCCTCATTCTAAAATGAAGCTTCCAACGGTCCCTTGGATCTTTTATTTGATGTGGGCATGGTTTGCTCTTGAGGAATGTTCATAAATGGATGGCTATCTGTAGGTCGAATATAAGTAGCCGTAGGTGGTGTAGGGGGTTTCATGGCTCGAGATCCTTTCTTCAAAGGATGGCTTGTTTTAAGACTACTAACTTTTTTCTCTGATTTTTCTTGCTCAGCAATATATTTCAACACTATGTCATCCGGAAGGCCTTTGGCATCACCTTCTGGAGGTCCTGGACAAGGTCTGATGCCATTATCAGGGATTCTACACAAGTGGGCTTTCACTCGACTGTATGAGCTTGTATATTGAATTTTGCAATGACTACAAATCCAAATAAATACTCCACCACCTGGACATTGTTGAACCATTTCTACATATTTCCAAAGGGGAGAGGTTGCATTTATTTTGAAACGAGATTGGGCTGTGGTGTTAGAAGTGGATGCCATTGTAATACCTAAGGCACAACATATTGAAATAATTTTGGTATTGAAATTTCAAATTTGAAACTTAAAAACTTAAATTTAAAAGAATGAGAAGTAGAACAATCAACAATCAACAAAACAAAATAGTTTATTTGTTAAAAAAAATGTAGGAAAAAAATTAAAAAAAACTTCAAAGAAACCTACCTCTTTTGATTCTTTGAACAAATCTTGCTCTATAATCTTCTTGGCAACGAACGGAGGCTTGCACGTGCTTAGGAATAGCACAACAATCAACTTTGACAAACCAATGATCAGCCTTCGAATCTATTCAAGCTTGTGCAAGCAAAAACGAAAGTTCAGAAATGGAGGCAAGAAAATGCGTTTTTCATTCACAAATTGTGAAATGAGAGTGTTTTTACCTATTTAGTGTCTTTGGAGGTCGAAATTAGGTTTACAATGAATATTAAATCATATAAGAAGTCAACATTCGGTCAAAAAATATTTAAAAACGTCTAAAAACGCTTTTTTATTTCCGCCTGGGCATTTTTCCGCGAAAATTCGTCGCGGAATCACGTTGGATACGCCAAGCCAAATCCTGTTTCAAATCCACAGAGGGTGACAAATTTTTGACGAATCTGTAGGCCGAATTTCGTATCCTATGCGAATTTTTGATGAATCAAATCCGAATTTTGAATCGAACCCGAATCGTATTGTATCTAGGGGCAAATACTGACGAATCGGTAACTTAGCTTCCAAGTGTTCATCATCTTCACTAGCCAACTTCGCGTTCAAATTCTTCATGCCTTAGCCAAATTTCCAACCCATCTTGCATTCTACCTGGGCATACTTCACCCTGATATTTCATCCAACTCAGACTCAAGAAAAATCCTTTCATCAGGAATTTGATCAAAAATTATCTAGGCGATCATTTTCAAATTCATCTGCCACGGCAAATTTTTATCTTGAAAACACATTTTATTCCTTGCCTTAGAAAATTTTCCAAATTTCTCTTGGGAAATTCACCAACCTGGCGCCCATTTAGAATCTTTACCTCAAAATCCTTGGCAAGCTGTGGAAGACCTTAAAATCCATTCCTCATCGATAATCCTCAATACCCAGAAGAAAATTTCTTTCAGAACGCGTCGAACCCATGGGTGTACAACGAACGGATTCATTTAATTTTCTTGAATTTTGAACCTTGAAAAAATAATTTTTAACAGATTTAATCCAGTTCTTCATCTCTGTGAATATTTTCTTGCTCTGACTTGAAAATTTCTATCAACCTTGTGCAGATGGCACGTCTGACTTCTCCTTCGGCAATTTTATTCATATCTCAAGAAATTTCATCACTTCAAGTCTAGGCGTAATTTTCCTCTAGAGAGGTAGAATTTTGTTAACACTTAGAAAAATATTTAAATTCCACCAATATTAGGCATCAAGGAAGAAATTCCCTTAGAAATTTTTTTATTATCAACTCACTTATACAATTTAATGTCCATTGCCTTGGGCGCATTTTACCTTTCATGAGGAATATACTTCTTTTAAGTTCCAACGCCTTAAAATTATTCTTCCACATTCCCCTCTCCTTAGGCGCATTTAATAGGTTGAGTTTCAAATTTGCATGCCTCAAACCTTTTTCAAAAACTCTTCTCTTCCTCAAGGCGCATTTGGAGGTCCTTGCTTTAAATGTGCAACACTTAGAAATTTTCAAGTGACTTCCATTTGTCAAGGGCGCACATAGAGCTGCATGCTTCAAATTTGCTAAACTTAGACAATTTTCTCCAACTCCCCACAAGTCAAGGGCGCATTCAAAGGGGTAAGGTAGAATTCAACATCCTTGTCTTCTTCCTAGCTTGCATGGCGCATTCAGCTTGTTGAGGAGGGAGGAATATTTTTCAACGCCTTAACTTTTGTCCTCACATGCCTTGATTTGGGTGCAAATGGAGGCATGAGGTGGATGAAACATTTTGACTTTGCCATTTTTCTTGACTTCCATGCTAATCTTGGCGCATTTAGGCTAGGAAAAAGGATGAACTTATTCCTTAGAATATTTTCTTGACATGCAATTACCTTCTTTGACTTGGGCGCATCCAGTACATGATGTAGGATGGGCGCATTTGGCACATGCAAGAGGATCAACTTACCACGCCTTAGCCATTTCATCACCATTAATTACTTTCTTGGGCGCATTTTTCCTATGTAGGAGGATGGGCGCATTTTGATGGGTGAGGAGAATATTTCTTATACTTAGAAACTTTTTGCATGCTAATACCTTGAAGTGGGCGCATTTCACCTATGGAGGTGGATGAAAGTGTGTTGACCTTTTGACTTACTTGGCATATGGGCGCATTTTAGATAGTGTGAAGGATGGGCGCATATGAAGGTAAGAGGTGAATACTTTATGCCTTAGAAAACTTTTGAACACCTTCCTAGAGTGGGCGCAAATGAAGGCATGAGGAGGATCAATATTTTCAACGCCAAGCATTGACTTCTTAGACCCCTCCAGGCATGGGCGCATTTTATCACAGGAGGAGGATGAACTTTGCTTTAGAATATTTTCATGCATCATATCTGTGAAGAGGGTGCATATTTAAGGTGGAGCAAGATATTTTCAACACTTAGGCGTTTTTCTCATCTTCACCAGTCAGCGCACAACTTACTATAAATAGTAAGTCTTTGAGTTTTCATACCTTAGAAGCTCAGATTGATTTGAAATTTTAAACACTGGATCTTCATGACTTCGATAGCCTATTGACACTGCTATTCTAAGCTGGCCTGCTATTTTTAGCCCATTTTTGAAGGTGGTTTACTATTTACAGTAAATGCTTGCTTCTAATATCTCCATAGCTCTGTTTGATTTGAAATTCGAATGACGTGCTCCTCACCACGTGACTTGCCTGTTGACGTCGGCGCCTGTTGCTGACTTTCTATTTATAGCCTGTTTTCGAAATGACTTACTATAAATAGTAAGTGCTCTATTTGCCCTCAAATTTTTCCAGCGGATAGCTTGAAAGATGCTGATCGCGGTGGTTTACACTGGTTTTCGAAAATTTTGACTTTTTACCCCTCTTTTTGGGTCTCGAAGCTGGAAACCCTAATTCATCTTGCATGCATATCAAATGACCTCTGTTTGTCTTCATTTCTGTTGCACTGCGATCAGCTTGTGATTCTGAAGTGTTTGGAGGTAGCTGCCAGAAAGCATCTGCGAAAAATAGCAAGTTGTTGAAGGAGTGATTATCTTCGTTTGCATGTCACATCATCGCGAAACTCTTGAAAAACTCACAAGGAATCATCAGACATGCAAAGAAAACTTTGACATGCAAACCCTAAAAATAGCACTTGAAGGCTGAACTCTGAAAGTTGTTATCTCACATTGCATGTTATACTATCGTGAAGGTCTTAGAAAACCCAAAAGGAATCCTCAGACATGCATTTGAAAATTCTGCATATAGGCCTTGAAATCTGCTCTGGACGCTGAACTGCTAAAAATAGTAAGTTGTCTGTTACAGCTCAAATTTTGCCAGTGAGTAGCTTGATGTGTTCTGGATGCAGCATGACTATCGGAACTTCAAGAATGCTGAAGGAACGCCTTGAATTGCACACTTACTAAAAATAGTAAGTGACTAGAATCTGATGAAATCTAGTTGAGAGTCAACTGGAAGCCTACTGACAGCAAAATTAGTCTCAATTTTCAATTTATTCACTTTGTTGGATCTTGAACTGACCAGGAAAGTACAAACCCTAATTCTACAGACTTTGCCAAATTTCACATTTAGGCTCGCAGACGGGAACGCCCCCAGAAAGGTAGACAGAAGAGAGAGACAACAGGAAAACAAGCAAAAATCAAGCCAAAAGTTCGAAATGACACAAAAATTAGGGGGTCCCCATTTGCAATGGGGCGATGTGTGAAAAGGTCACAACAGTACCCATAATTCTATTAAAAATCAAGGTGAAACTTGCAGCAATATGAACTTAAATATGTGGTTGTAAATCTGAAATTATGTATTAAAGATTACCAATATTATGATATGTGATTAACAATTCCAACAATGAAGGAAAATCATCAATACCACAAGTTGAGAATCACAAGTGACACAAGATATACATGGAGAAAACCTTGCAGGAAAAATCCACACACAAAGAGATGCAATGCTTGTATTAATCTTCAAGGAAGTACATCAATACAACAATCCTCTCTGAATTTTGGTAGCACTTCGTTACTTTGACAACCTGCAAACAAACTCATATAACTACCATCTCAATGCTCCAATATATAGAAGTTTGTGGGAGAGAATACCACAAATGGTATCCGAAACAAGTAAAACCACCTAGAAAAATCCACGCTCCCCTTAGGGGACAACCTAGAAACATGGTGAAAATTATTAAATGCTCACATGGCCTTCACATGGGTGCCAATCAAAATTGGTCAATACCGAGTGCTCCATAACTCTCCAACAACTCAAACCCAGATCATGCAAGCTTGGGCACCCAACCCAGGATAACATGCAAATAACATGCAAGAACATGCATTTCTAGGTGGTCCCCACCCATAAAGTAGACGCCCAAAAGGAATATGCTCCTAGGATGCTTTGTAACTGTCATCGTCGTGGGTCCACCTCTATGAATGCAATTATGATTTGTCATAGTAAAATAAATAATAAATATTTTTCCCCTCATGTCCTCGAACACTTTCCAAAGAATGTGGAGATTCAATTATCAACTTAGGATAGCAATTATAATGCCACCTATCCTAACAAATTCAAATAGGTGAGATTGAAAAGATTGTTTAGGAGATGCTAGAGGCTGGTATTATTAGGCATAGCCAAAGTGCTTATTCCTCTCCTATGGTGATGGTGCATAAGAAGGATCAAACTTGGTGCTTGTGCCTAGACTATAGAGTGCTCAACAATTACACCATCAAAGATAAATTTCCTATTCGAGTCATTGATGATTTATTAGATGAATTGAATGGAGCTATGATTTTTACAAAACTAGATCATAGATTATATTCATCAAATCACCAAATCCGAATTAAGCAAGATTATATTCCCAAGACAACATTTAGGACTCATGAGGGTCATTATAAGTTTCTTGTGATGCCATTTGGTCTTATGAATGCTCCATCTACATTTCAAAGCTTGATGAATTCCATCTTTAAGAAACTTTTGAGAAAGTTTGTATTAGTGTTCTTTGATGATATATTGATTTATAGCAGACATGGGAAGAACATTTGGACCATGTAGATCAAGCATTACAAGTTGTCAAAGATCACCATCTCAATGCTAAGGCTTTGAAGTGTGTTTTTGGTTTCAAAGAGGTCGAGTACTTGGGACATAGAGTCACATGAAGGAGTTAAGGTTTATCCTAACAGAATCAAGGCTATCATAGAATGGCCTATTCCCAAAACCATCAAGAAATTGAGGGGTTTCCTAGGACTCATTGGATACTATAGGAGGTTCATGAAGAACTATGGTCATATACCAACACACCTTACAATTGTATCAAGAAGGATGCTTTTCAATAGAATGATTTAGCTAATACAAAATTTGAGAGATTGAAGAAGGCTTTGTGTACCACTCTAGTTCTAGCCACTCCAAACTTCACCAAGGATTTTGTGTGGAGTGCGACGCTTTAGGTAATGATATAGGTGTAGCTCTCATGCAAGAGGGTAGGCCCATTGCTTTTGAGAGGCTTCAATTAAAAAGTAAGAATCAACTTAAACTCATTTATGAGAACAAAATGCTAGCTATTCTTCATTTAGTAATGTAGTGGAGGCCATATCTAATGAGTAGACACTTAAAATTAAGATTGATCATGGTAGCCTAAAATAAAGGTCATCTTTTGAAGAGCAACAAAAATGGTCGCTAAAATGTTGGATGAATTTGAGATTGTATATAAGAAAAGGAAGGAGAATATTGTGGCTAATACATTATCTAGGAAGGATGAAAAGGATGAGACATTATTGTGTGCTATTTCAATATTACTAGCAGATTGGGTGGAAGAAGCCAAAGAAAAGTGGCATAATGATGTTGCTATAAAAAATCTAATTCAACAATTGCAACTTGATCCTAGTAGTTCAAATAAATTTTATTTTGTGGTATATGGGAGATTATGCCTATGCTTCCACTCTCAAACACAAGATTTTGGAAGAGCTTCATGGCTCTCCAATTGGGGTTCATTTAGGATTTTTGACAAGATATCATTGAATCAAGCAAGATTTATTTCAGGAAAGACTCAAAGGTAACATTTAACAATTTGTGGCAAAATGTTTGGTATGTCAATGAAATCAAGAAGAGACAATTAAGACACTTTGGTCTTTTGCAATCCTTACTTATTCCTAGCTAGTGTTGGAAAGAGGTCTCCATGGATTTCATCATAGGGCTTCTAAGATCTCAAGGTAAGAATGACTTCATGGCAGTGGTGGATCACATCACTAAATATGCCCCTTTTATTACATTATCTCATCCTTTTACAACCGGTATAGTTGCAAAATCATTTTTGGATAATATACGAAAGCTACATGGTATGCCTAGGATTATTGTCAGCGACCATGATTCAATCTTCATTAGTAACTTTTGGACAGATTTATTCTCTTGTTTGGGTACTCAATTGGCTCGTAGCTCTTCATACCATCCTCAATCTGATGGGCATGTTGAGGTTGTCAATAAGTGCTTGGAAGGGTATCTACATTGTTCCACTTTAGATAAGCAATCTCAATAGGTAGATCGGTTACCACTAGTAGAATGGTGGTTGTTGATGTGATTTTTGTGATCGCACCAATCAGCAGAACAAAGTTGTCCGAAGGCTACTTCCGTTCTCTCTTGATCAAAGTATTCCGTGCGCTAAGATTGCTAGAAAGTTCGCACGTTCAACTCCAAGGTTCCGAAATGCTTTGGAATACCCTCAGTTGGTTAGTTGTGAATTGCTGTTTTTACGAGGGGACTTACACAATTGTTCAAAAGGTTTTGCAGTTGACAACAGATTGATGATTTGAAGGGGATTTGCGTGTATGATTTGGTGTTGAGGTATGAATTTTCCTAAAAACTAACCGGGAATATGCAGAATGTAAATAAGTGTAGGAGCCTAAGAAGGTTCTAGATTCTACTCTAAGGCAGGACGTGGGATCAATCTCAACAGCTTCAACCAGAACTCTGCTCGCCTCACGCTGGACAACTTACACAAAGTTGGTGCAATCTTCAAGGGGATAGCAAGAAATTTTCAAATTACAATCCAGCATCAAGATACCGTCAAGACGACGCATACCAAAATATGGATTGCAACTGAAGTTAAGCTTATGAAATGTTCCAGTTGACCACGCAAGGCAAATTTGCCGTCAGCAAGCTGCTAGTGGTATGGAATGAAACGAAGTTGCATTGATCAACACCACAAACCCACAACTAATATCTACTTGCATGAAATGGAACTACTTTACTCTACTTTATGCTACTTGGAATTGAAGGGGTGAAGAAACCTTGCTAGCTATCCATAACAAAGACGAATTCCACCATCAATGAAAAGATCTTCTATTATGAAAGTTCTACACAACAATCTCTTACAAAAGTTTTCAAAGGAAAACTTTTCCTTCTCCAAACTGAGCTATGCTAAGCTACACAATTATACTATCAATCTCTCTGCTCTAGTCTCTAGTTTGACGTCTAATCTAATTCTAATGAATTACAAATGAGGGGGACTCCCCCTTTTATAGATGGCCTAGTCCAATGGACGGCTCGGATTACAATCAAAAGAATGGCTCAGATTGAGCCACCTCAGCCCTAACCCTAAAAATTGCCAGAATAGGGAGTGGTACATTAAATGAATCAAAGATTCCCACTCACTCCCAAAATAGTAAAGGCAATTAATGCCCACAATCAGTCTTCTAGAAGATCATCATTCAAAAGCGCATTCCCATTCTCCTTCTCTTTGGCTGCAAATTCAATGAACCTGGCAAGTACAGCCTGGACCTCCTGAACTGAAATTGGTGGAATGCAATCAAGTTGGAACTATAACACTGTGACTAACTGCTCGTGCCGTGTGCAAGATTTTCTTCATGTACCTCATGCACCTGGTTTAATGCATTTCTTTGATCGGTGAAAAGAGAAACCTCCATATGTGCCATGATGCTGGAAGCTTGCTGGAAAGCATGAACAAGGTCTTCCATGAACTTTTCTATATCGGCATGAACTGTTGTAACCCATTTATCTGCCTCGTATGCCATCTTCCTCAACTCCAACAAGCCACTAACTAACTCTCTGGATAATTCGGCTGGAAGCTCTATTGCTTCCTGCCCACAAGGACGAGACAAGTGCTGCACGTATCCTATCAATGTCTTATGTTCTTTCTTCAATTTCTTATACTTTCCTTCCTTTTTAAACAATCTGTCCTTGAGTGCTTGATAGGAATTATCACATTCTTCAACAATCTGTGCACCTGTGGGGCGTCCTAACTCCACTTTTGTGATCACATAATTCTCGGGCACTGCTTCATCTCGATCACAATCAACCTGTGGCACTGCCACATGAAGAGTGCAAGAGCCATCCTCATCAGTCGAAATCTTTGAAAACTTTCGTGCTCTCTTCTTTTGTGGAGGCGCGCTGATCCTATTCAAAAACTCTTCCATCTCAATTGCTGGATCAATTTCTCACTAGGGCTCCTTCTCATTCTATCTCTAAGCCAATTAGGCACAACATGCTGAATAACAAATGGCCGCTGTTCTTGTGCCTCTACTTCACGGACTTGTTCAACTTCAATATCATTCTGGCGAGGCTCATCGTCCTATAGTGGCTGAGTATCTCCTGAAACTATATCATCATCCTCCAAAGCCGTCTCTAACTCACGCTGAAACTGGGTGTCAGTAGCAATCTCCTCATCATCCTGCTGATCATCTCTACTAAGCGCATTGACACTCTGGCCAACTGACTCTCTCTGTGGTGGTTGATTTTCTTCATGTACCTCATGCACTTGGTTTAATGCATTTCTCTGATCGGCGAAAAGAGAAACCTCCTGTATACTTGGAGAACGTGTCTCCAATGGCTTGGGTGATTCAACTACAACTCTTGGAGGTTCCGGCTGAACAGGGTCCTGCCGAACTGGCTCCTTCCTTCGAGATTCTGGACCTCGAGTAATTTGTTTCTTTCTGCTAGTAGTGGGGGTCCTGTGATCTCCCATCAAGTTGTAAGTCAAGGAAATTGACCTACTCTTTAGTCTGTTCACATGCCTGTCAACCCATGCTCTGGTAAATGTCAAGACCGGAATGCAAAGTGTGTCCAAATCAGCTATCTCAGGCTCTGACCAATCTGGGAGTGGAAGTGGCGTATCTCTTACTGCCTCATAATCTGGATGGAGTACATTCATGTCCTCACTCACCTGGTCTGGTATTGGAATTACTTCACACTTCCTGATCATACTCAATGGCAACCTAGAGAACATCCTCTTTCTAACTTCAGCCTCGTCTGATGCACCAGCCCAATAATCCTCAATATTTGCCTTGTGTTTGAATTCCTCTGACAGTATCCATCTGATATTGCTGTACGGATCATAATGATGTTTGCTGGTGTGGTAGGAAAAATGAAAGAACTAAAGCTCACTTTCAGCCTCTCAAGCTGCTTGAAGTGAAGGACACACTTCGTTCGAATTGCCCATGACAATCGGGAACTCAACTCCACCCTTCTTCTTTCTTTTCTGAATCTTATCGTAGGCAACCAGTTGCCTAGATATCTCTAACATTAAAATCCTATTGGTTGGGTACTTAGGCAGCCTTTATGGATATGAGGAAAAACCTTGCAGCCTGATGTAAGAAAACTTTGGAAATTGTATAAACCAGCACCCATACCTTTCAATCAATTCTTGAGCTTCCCTCGAGATCCTATGATGCATATGCTCTTGAAGTGTTCTCGTGATGTGCATGGTAAAAGTGTCGTTGACACACTTGTAATGAGTAGTACTTGTCAGGTGCAACTGCAGACAAGCCTTGTGGATTTTGAATTGATGAGAGCCACAACCAATAGGCTCCTTATATGAAATCCCTCTATACTTTGTCATACTAGCCAGCATGTAATTGATGTAAGAGCCCATATAGAATGTCTTTGTTCTTCTCAAACTCAGGAGCTACTCGTGCAATTATCACTAATCATTTCAACCCAGTCGACGTACTCCTTTCCTTCCAGCACAAGGTTGATGTAATAGAACATCCATGGCTCGAAAATAAAAGCTTGCGGGCAACCTCCAACTCTGCTCAACATCATAATCAAGTCACATTACTCCTGCTTCAAGTCATCTGATATAATTTGCCTTGGTAGCTTTGTACGAGAGGGATTGGAGTTGCTCATCCAGTGAGTATTGATCGTCTCCGTACATCTCTCGAATGCGGAAGCATACATTTCCTTAACACGTTTTCTTGATTTGTAAATCATATTCATGTGTGCTGGGATTCCAAAAGCTTCGCCAATAGTTGCAGGAGTGAGGTTGGCGAGCACTTGACCATCTGGTGACATAATTGATCTATGATCAGTCTCATAATAATTGGCACACTCCATCATTAGCTCCGAGCACTGAATAGCTGGTGGAAAACTAGCAGCTGCATATAGTATGTTGGGTGAAAATTATGTAATCAGCTTTTCAATAGATTACACAACTTGGACTTCAGCCACAGCTATGTGAGATGTAAATCTCTCCTCTCGGAAAGGGGAGGCGCCCTTCTTACTGCTAACAGAAGTGATAGTAAAACAAACAAGTAATTACAAAATGTACACGAAACTTACGGGGGGTGTGTTACATTCATCCTTCTCTCTTTTTTTAGAGAAGATGTTTACAATGCTTCACCATTGGAAGTTCACAATTCTTGATAACCTTAAACTAACAACTAGCAGTAATACCAATACCTCTATCTCGTCAAAGCAAAGCGTAGAGATACCAGAAGTGATTAATAATAAACAAATAAAGTAAAAAGGGAAAGCTCACGAAGGCACAAAGTCGTTTCGTAGCTTTATCAATGTTGGATCTGTTGCAGATGTACCGTTTGTCACGTTAGAAGCACAAAGTCTTCTTAGATGCAGCAATTCCTCGAACAGCATGAACGATTACAAGCACAAAGTCTTGTAGATCATCCAACAAAAGTATCAAAGAGCACGAATGATTACAAGCACAAAGTCTTGTAGATCTTTCGACAAAAGTATCCAAGAGTATGAACAATTACAAGCACAAAGTCTTGTAGATCATTCAACCAAATGATAAACAGAAATACAAATGCAATCTAAATAATAAATGTAACACAAAGTTTACATAAACTACTTAGAGTCCTTCAGATTCTTCAAGCTAATCACCACCAAATAAGATCAACTCACAAAAGTATCGAATCCAATGCAAAGTTTGGCTTGCAATCCTTTTCTTTATTAATCGAATTTCATTCACAAAGCATGAACGCAAAGTTTCACAAATTTGCTTCAAAAAGGGCAGCACTTCATTGCAAAACACTAAAGGATAAATTTACAATAGAAATCCCTCACATTATATAGAAAGAGGGATGAGCAAAATTAGGAAACTGATTGAGAAAATTAAGGAAAGTTAGGTGAGCGATTTTAGGAGATCTCACCTAACTTTGACCAAAGTCAAAGTGTAATTTGTTTTCAAAATATTACATCTTCGAGCTTGGTGTAATTACAATTTACAAAAAGACATTTAAGATGTCAAGAAATATTTACAAGATGCATAAAGGGATGCACCGGAAATGTCTAACACTGGAGAACAGGAAGCTTCTTCATGTTTCTTTGCTTGGGCGCAGAGTCTTCATACTTCTTCCTGGTCTCCTGCATGAACCTTTTATTTGGAAGAACCAAGATCAAAGGACATCACCTTCGGGATCACTTGATGAGATCTGGAAGGAAACTGCAAGGATGGTGAATCAACAGGCGTTAGCAGAAAAAACAGCATTGGGAAGCGTGAAACGAGCAACGATGATGGGAAAGCGTGGAGCGGATGACAAGGCATGCAAAATGATGCACAAAACGGAAGGAACAAGGTTCAGGAGTGAAATGGACAGAAATGAAGCTTACCTGGAAAAGATTGTAAAAAGTGTTAAGGGCGCCAAAATTCAGCACCCTTACATTCTGGAAATTTCACTTTTGATGCAAGGGCGCTAAATTTTAGCGCCCTTACATTTCTCAGAGTTAGAAAATATCTTAACATGTTTAACATGTCATGGCGCTGAAATTTGGCGCTTTAGCATCTTTGGCTTTTTTGGATAAAACAGATGTAGGGATGTATGGAAATAGCGCTTGGGGTAAGATAAAAACGTCTCATGAAAATCTCTAGATACGTACAAAAACAAAAGAAGAAAAGAGATAAAACAAAGATAACGACTTACCAAAATGAAACGCGAAGAGTGCTGGAAAGGGATATCAAAATTCTCATAAAAACGTGTTTGCAATTTGAAGAAAACTCGCCCAGCAAGAAGAAAAGAAAGCCAAAGATCATAATCAATGAAAATGGCAAATTAAAACATCTTTAAGTGAAAGAGGAAATCAAAAACCCAACTCAAGTCGAGCAATAAATTTTGGCACAAAAAGTGGCACGATTGACGAAAAATGCGAAAATCATGAAGAAACGTGCCAAGGCCAAGAAAAAGTTTGTGTCAGGAAAAAGTGTAATGGCGCTAAAATTTAGCGCTATTACATTTTTAGAAAATCTCACTTCATGCAGGGGCGCTAAATTTTAGCGCACTTGCACTTTTTGTACTTAGCCAAATTTTGGCTTCAGGGCAGGAGCGCACTTTTTCAGTGCCACTGCATTTTTCGCAATTCGCTAAGTACGGACAGTGAGACTTCGCGAAGGATCTCGTTTCGAAGGTCTTCGCAAGGCGAACATGGGAGAATGATCGAATTGACTATTCGAGACTTAGGAACGTATTTCGAGGTGGATTGAAAATACTTCGTTATGCGTACTTGAACTTCACGAATCCTAGGAAACAGACAAGTTTCGTAGGGGGGTTATCCGTGGAACGAGCGCTGCTAGATTCCGTGATAACATAGTCCACTTTGAATGATGTTGTGTGAAGTGATTACCAATCCCCAGCATTCGATTCTTGAAGGTCTCCAAGTTGAAAGAGCCCAAATTCGTGTCAACAAGCTTAGCCAACTTCGAGGTAAACTTTGACTCTTGCGGGAAAGACTTGTTCAACTTCTTGATAACAGCTTGCCTGGATGCACCGTTGTTGTCCTTGCTAGCTACTCTTACTTCAGCCATCCTACAAAATAATAAACATTCATCAGCAAATAACTTAGAAAATAAATAAAATATGCAAGGCTGCCAGTCGACTTCAAGAACTTGAGAAGTTGCAACATCATATCTCATTTGCAAACCTCACTTCTCCTTCAACAAATTCGAACTGTCAATACTTAGCAAGTTTCAGCAACTTCAACACTCAACAAAATCGTAAATTTTACTTAAGCAATTGAACTCTTGTAAATTCGCACTTCTTCAACTTCAAATGACAGTAAATTTCCAAGCTAGCTGCAGCAACTTCAACACATGAGAAAATCGTCCAACTTCAATCAGCAACTTGCTAGCATCTGGACTTTTAAATTTCAGCCTTTAGCAACTCACTTCAACTTCAAGTCACACTTCTTCAGCGTCAGCAATTTCAGACTTCAGCTATATTCTTCTTCTTAAATCGAACTTCTCACTTGCACTTTCACACTTCAGCTTTAGCAACTTGCTTCAACAAATTTCGAATTTCTTCAACACTTTCAGCCTCAGCAACTCACTGCAACATTAAACTCAGAGCAAATTCGAATTTCTTCAACTGGTGAAGAGAAATGAAAAACCTTCAGCTCTTATAGCAAAATCGAATTCTAGAAAGAGGCTAAGTTTAGCCAGTGCATTAAATCTCCACTACTTCTCTTCAATAATTTGAATTTCCCTCCTTTGCCAATTTTACCACTTGTCACCCAATGACTGGAATTTTGGCCTTCTAGAAGTTCAACCTTGACTGGAGTGTTTAGCATTTTAATTCATTTTTGAAAATATTTAATTTAAATTCATTCTTTGATAATTTTCACTCACTAGCTGAAGCTCTGTCATTCAACTTTAAATTTCATTCACCTCTGACTCTGGAAAATTGATCCTGTGAAGAATTCAATCGAAATTATCTAGGCAATTCACTTCAAATTCATCGTTTGGAAAATTTTATTTTGAAAACACCTTTTATTCAATTTACCTAAGAAAATTTTAAATTTTTGCCTTAGGAAAATTTGTAATTCGAGCACCGATTAAATTCTTCACCCTGAAGGCCTTGGCGAAGTGTAGAAGACTTGGAAATCAACTTCTCATCGAAGATCTTTGATACCCAGAAGAAAATTTTCTTCAGAACTTATTGAATTCATGGGTATACAATGAATGGGTTCATTTAATTTTTCTTGAATTTTGAACCTTAGAAAAATAATTTTTCAACAAATTTAATCCATTTCTTCACATCTGTGAACATTTCTTGTTGCTCTGACTTTGAAAATTTTATTGTTCCTGCAATGTTGGCATTCTCTGACTTCATCTCCGGCAATTTACTCACAGAAAATTTTATATCTCCAAGTCTAGGCGTGATTTTCTTCTTCAAAGGTGGAATTTTGATAATACTTAGAAAAATATTTAAATTCCATCATAGGCACATTTTGAATTTTGCCTTAGAAATTTTATTCAACTTCAAACACTCTCTCAGTGGTGAGGAAATTTTTATCAACTCACTTAGAAGATTTTTCTTGAAAGCACATATCATGGAGGATTTTACTTTCAACGCCTAACATGTTTTATTTATATTTTCATCACCTTGGGCGCATTTCACTAGTCATGAAGGATATACTTCCTTTTAAATTCCAACGCCTAGCATTATTCTCATTCAAATCTCCACTACTTTTACCTTGTTTACCACGCTTCACCCCACACTCACTTTAACATGGCGCATATCACATGTCATGAGGGATATGTTTTAAATCCACACCTAGCATATTCAACTCCCCTTGGGCGCATTTTACATGTTCAAGAGGATGAAAACTTTCAACGCCTCCAACATGTGACCTTTGAGCTCCCTCGATTTTGTCTTTACATGCCCTCATTTGGGCGCATTTGAGTATGGGAGGAGGATGATATTCTTCCAACGTCTTTTGACTTGTTGACTTGTTTTGTCCTCACATGTCTCCACTTAGGCACATTTGAGCATAGGAGGTGGATGAAGTTTAATACATAGGCGCATTTTGCTATTGGAGGAGGACGAAACTCTTTGACTTTTTGACTTGCTTGTTGCATGGGCGCATTTAGCATGTAGAGAAGAATGGACATATACTTAGAATATTTTTCCATCAACTTCTTCAAAGTGGGCACATTTTACCCCTAGAGGTGGATGAAACTTGTGCCTTAGAACCTTTTATGCTTCTTCATTCTCTTTTGGGTGCATATCAAGGCATGAGCAGGACGAGACTCAACACTTAGAAAATTTTTCATTTTATGTCTGTGAAGAGGGCGCATTTCACCAAGGTAGGAGGATATTTGAACACTAAATTTTTTTTTCTTACTCTCTAGCTGAAGATGGGCGCATTTTTAAGGTGGAGCAAGATGAACTTAGACTTAGCCATTTTTCCTTTCTTCTGCCAGAATCTCCATGTCCTGCTATTTATAGTAAGTCCTCTGATTTCTACACTTCTGAAGCTTAGAATGATTTGAAATTTTGAACATTGGATCTTCATGACCTTGTTAGCCTGTTGACACTGCTATTTTGAGTTGGCCTGCTAAAAATAGCATATTTCCGAAGGTGGTTTGCTATTTATAGTAACTGCTTGCTTCTGATATCTCCACAGCTCCAATTGACTTGAAATTTGAATGACGCGCTCCTCACCACGTGACCTGCTTGTTGACACTGGCGCCTGACGTTGATTTACTATTTTTAGCCAGTTTCTGAAATGACTTACTATAAATAGTAAGTGCTCCGTTTGCCTTCAAATTTCACCATCGGATAGCTCGAAAGATACTGAACGCGGTGGGATACACCGGTTTTCGGAGATTCTGACTTTATACCCCTCTTTTTGGGTCTCGAAGCTGGAAACCCTAATCTGACTAGCATGTGTATTAAACGACCTCCGTTTGTCCTCGTTTCTGTTGCATTGCGATCAGTTTGTGATTCTGAAGTGCTAGGAGGCGGCTGCCGGAATGCATCTGCTAAAAATAGTAAGTTGTTGAAGAAGTGATTATCCTGCTTTGCATGTCACATCATCGCGAAGCTCTTGAAAAACCCAGAAGGAATCATTAGACATGCAAAAGAAACCCTGACATGCAAACCCTAAAAATAGCCTCTGAAGGCTGAACTCTGAAAGTCATCATCTTGCTTTGCAAGTTATACCATTGCGAAGGTCTTAGAAAACCCGAAAGGAATCCTCAGACATGCATTGAAAAACTCTGCATATAACCCCTGAAATTTGCTCTGGAAGCTGAACTGCTAAAAATAGTAAGTTGTCTGTTATGGCTCAAAATTTGCCCGTGATGAGTTCAAAGTGCTCTGGATGCAGTGTGATTGTTAAAACTTCAAGAATGCTGAAGGAATGCCTGGAATTACACACTTACTAAAAATAGTAAGTTGTCAGAATCTGATGAAATTTAGCTGAGAGTCTGCTGGAAGCACACTGACAATAATGTTAATCTTTGTTTTTAATTTATTCACCTTGTTTGACCACAAATTGGTTGGAAAGTTGAAAACCCTAATTCTATCGACTTGGCCAAATTTATCGTTTAAGGCTCACAGACGGGCACATCCCAGAAAGACAGAAAGCAGAGAGAAAGAGAGAGAAAACAAAGCCCAAAAAGACCAGAATGGAGCAAAAATTAAGGGGTCCCCATCTGAATGGGCGGATGTGTGAAAAAGGTCACAACAGTGGTGTAACACTTCCTTCCATAGTTCATCAAAACTTTCTCAATTTATGGCACTATATGGATACCATCCTCCATCCTTCACATCATCATTGAGGATGACACAAAGAGTTCAGGATGTGGAGGACCACATTCATCATTAACAATATGTACTTTCAGGAATCAAGGAGAATTTGGCTATGGCGCAAAATAGAATGGAACAACAGGCTGACCAACATTGCAATGAAAGGAGCTTTGAAGTTGGGGATTGGGTTTTCTTGAGATTTCCCATATAAACAAATGTCTATGAAGCAACAAAGAACAACAAGTTGTCTCCAAAATATTATGGTCCATACTAAATTATGCAAAATATAGGCAGTGTTGCCTACAACTTGAGTTACCTCCAACAACAAAGATATATCTAGTTTTTCATGTTTCCTGTTTAAAGAAAGTGATTGGGCATAAATCCCTACACAAATAGTATAACTAGAGCTAGATGAAGGAAGAATCATACTGGAGTCAGCGTTAGTTCTTTAGACACACACAAAGAAGCGAAGGATTAGGACATTCACTGAGTATCTCCTTTAGTGGAAGAATTTACCGATTGCAGATGCCACATGGGAAGATGAAGAGTTCGTCTAGAAGCATCCACACTTGATTAGGATTGAGGACAATGTTTCTCTGAAGAGGGGGGCATGTTATGCCCTTAATCATAGGGTTCGTATAGGGTTATGAGTACTCAACTTGAAGCCACCTTAACTCTTAATTAAGTCATATGGTCATTAATATATCATTATTTAGTTAATTAGGTCAGCTTAGGTGTTATATTTTGGTATATAAGTTGGCTTGGGTGATATAAGGCATATTTAGGGTATGTACAAGAGGTAGCAAGTGTTATTTGATCATCAAATTGTGAGGTGTGTTCTCATTGGAGATATATGGAGGTTTTCCCCATCGAAGTGGCTTGTTATTTTCAGTATTATCAATTATTTGTAAAATATTTCATCTTATATTCCTCTCTTGTGCAAGTTATTTCATTATAGAACGAAAGCAAGAAACTCCTACCAAAGTTGTTTAGAAGAAATGAATTAAAAGAATAACTTCTGATAATGATCACCTTGCGTAATTGAGTGATAGGCCGAGATGAAGGGAGAACATTTAAACCATGGATATTATATATCATGATTACCATATGTGAAGGGAAAATCTATTTTAATTGGGCCATTTTGATTACTAAGTGAATTCACAAGAGATTAATAGAGTTTGGGAAAATTTGGAAGTTTCACATTATTGGTCTTCCACTTTTGCAAAGATAAGAGCTTTTATTGGGTTTTATAGGGAAGGGCCACTCAATTCCACCCAAGTTTACAAGTATTGCTTGCAATTGGAGCTAGTTGAAAAACTTGGATATGGAGATGGGTGTCATGAGCACATAGTTCACATAGTTATACTGAGACGGGGGGAGGGGGGCAGGTAAATCAGCTCAACAATCTTTTACTTTTCAAAACTTAATCAACCACAACAATAATACTTTAAAACTTAATCATCCACAACAATAACACACTTTTAGAAATGTTTTCATTGATGTCAAAGGAATATAGGATATTGTTAGAATATTGTCATTAATGTCAAAGCGAATGAACGAGATTAATGTCATTGTTGTCATTGATATCAAAGGGAAAGATATTGGGGACAAAGAAAGAGGAAAATCATTATAGGCCAAAGGCCATAAATCGTTGCATTAAAGACCATCACAGGATAGCAAATATGGCCAACTTCATGATAACGCTCTATTTATAATTCCTATGCAAAAATGGTGGATTCAAGAAATCATCCTAAGGAAAATTTAAGATGCTAGCCGACTCTTATAATGGTGAAAATAAATATCTAAATGAGATCAACTTCCTTATTAATGTCCAAGTAAAAGGCATAGAATTATGATGTTTTAAGTCGCCAAAGTTAATCTAACAAATACAGATTCCATATGAAAACAAGGACCAGCGAATATATTTATGTCGAAGAGTAACGATTCATATATAAAAAGGCAGCATCCATCGGAAGTGTTTAAGATTATATTATGTTTAGTGGTAGTGAACGTACATTTAAAAAGGCAACAACCCTTAATTTAATCCAGAAATCATTATTAAAGGAGAGTTAATGAATAAAAAGGCAGCACTCAGTTTTATTAATGAAAAGGTGCATATTTAACAAGAGTTGCCTCCTTTGTGATCGGGTATGCCTTTTGAGTAAAGTTGCCCTCCTTGAGTTGATATAAAGAGTGGAAGATATGTGGATTTAGAAGCAACAAGTCAATGATATATGTCTGAATATAAGGAAGAGGAAGAGCAGAAAAGTGAAAAGTAAATCTGACTTATTTTGAGAATATATGTGAATATTAAGAGTAGATTTGTGAGGAAAACTTTGATGTATTTGTGATCAAATTGAAGGAAGAAATTGACAAATTTTGGATCAGATTTGTGAAAGATATTGCACATGATAGTGATCAGATTTTGTAATTAGATTTGTGAGATAAGGTTATTGTGCAGATTATGATCAGATTTGGAAGAAGGGTAATGTGTGATTTGTAATCAGATTTGTGAGAGGAAGATACTAGGAAGAAGTATGCTAGATCAGCCACTGAAGATTAAAAGGTTGGAGCCTATCGAATAGAGGCTGGAGCCTCTTGCTGGGTTGGAGCTCAGTTTGTGTATGGGGGTTCAAGCCTCCAATAGGTTGGTGCTTATAATTCTGTCAAGTGGAGATTGGTGTCTCTTGTGAGTTGGTGCTCACTATTTGTATGTGAAATAGGTTGGAACCTACAAGAAAAAGAAGAATATCAATAAGATATATAAGCAATATTTTGCCGTGGTTTTCTCCCTCAAGGGTTTCCATGTAAATTATGTGTTGTCTTTGTGCTCTAAATTGCTAGATCTTACTTGAATGTTTTATTGTGATTGGTTAAGTTTTGAAAAGTAAAATATTATTAGATACTGATTCACTGCCTCCGCCCTCCCCCGCCCCTCTTAGTATCACTATGTTCTCATCAATTGGTATCAGAGCGAGTTCCTTTGAAGTTAGCCAGAGCCTAATAGCTAGAAGGTAGATTTGAGGAGAGCACTAATGGCCGGACAAGAAATTCATGGATTCTCATCAAATAGGGCACCATTGTTTGATGGAACTAATTATGCTTTATGGAGCTTAAGAATGAATACATATCTTAGTGCTTTGGGATATGACATCTGACAATTTGTGGAAAATGGATATACTATACCTACAACTTGTCTTATAGACAAAGATGCTAAAAGAGAAAGTGAAAACAATTCAAAAGATATGAATGCCATATTATGTGGATTGGAAGAATCTAAATTCATAAAGGTGATGCATTGCAAAAATGCAAAGGAAATATGGGATAAGCTAAATAGCATTTATGAAGGGGATGCAAAAGTGAAAAAGGCTAAGCTTCAAACCCACAAAACAAGATTTGAAAGCCTTAGAATGAAAGAAGAGAACATAGCTGAATATTTTCTTTGAGTTGACAAAATTGTTAACACCATGGCAGGACTTGGTGAGAAGATCAATGAATCAACTATTGTACAAAATATATTGAGATCTTTGCCTAAGAGGTTTGATTCTAAAATCTCCGCAATCGAAGAAATGAGAGAATTGGATAAATTGACCAAGGATGATTTGCACGACACCCTAATTGCCTACGAAATGAGGATTGAAGATAAACCATCAAAGAGAGAGGCAAATTTCAAGGTTTCTCAAAGAGGAAAGGGAAAGGTATATGAACCTAATCACGCAAGATAGATGAAGAAGAAGCTCACTTCATGAGGAGGCTAAAGAAGGACACATGCAAGTATCCAGGTAAGTCTTCTATTAAATGTTATAATTGTGGTAGATTAGGACATTTTTCTTCTAAGTTTCCATAGGGGAAGATGGAGAATAGTGACAATGAAAATTACAGTATGAATAGAGGAAGAGGATATCAACAACCAAGGAAGAGCTATAGTCAAAAACAGTTCGAGAGAAATAATAACTTACAAAGGAAAAAGAGGAACCTTTACTCCAATGAATATGATGATGGATTGGAAGAAGCAATGATGAGTTTTACGGTGATGAAGAAGAGATACTATTCATGGTGTAGAGATTAAGGATGATATTAAGAATCGGGAGGATAAAATGGATGTGGAAAATAATGTTGGGTGAAAATTATGTAATCAGCTTTCGATAGATTACACAACTTGGACTTCAGCCACAGCTATGTGAGATGTGAATCTCTCCTCTTGGAAAGGGGAGGCGCCCTTCTTACTGCTAACAGAAGCAATAGTAAATCAAACAAATAATTACAAAATGTACACGAAAACTACCGAGTGGGGGGGGTGTGTTACATTCATCCTTCTCTCTTTTTTCAGAGAAGATGTTTACAATGCTTCACCGTTGAAAGTTCGGAATTCTTGATAACTTGAAACGAACAACTAGCAGTAATACCAATATCTCTATCTCGTCAAAGCGAAGCGTAGAGATACCAGAAGTGATTAATAACAAACAAATAAATTAAAAAGGGAAAGCTCACGAAGGCACAAAGTCGTTCGTAGCTTTTTCGGTGTTGGATTTGTTGTAGGCGTCTGTTTGCTACGTTAGAAGCACAAAGTCTTCTTAGGCATAACAATTCTTCAAACAGCATGAACGATTACAAGCACAAAGTCTTGTAGATCATCCAACCAAAGTGTCAAATAGCACGAACGATTACAAGCACAAAGTCTTGTAGATCCTTCGACAAGAGTATCCAAGAGTATGAATAATTACAAGCACAAAGTCTTGTAGATCACTCAACCAGAACATGCAAGAGCATGAATGATTACAAGCACAAAGTCTTGTAGATCATTCAACCAATGATAAACAGAAATAACAATGCAATCTAAATAATAGATGTAACACAAAGTTTACATAAACTACTTAGAGTCCTTCAGATTCTTCAAACTAATCACTACCAAATAAGATCAACTCACAAAAGTATCAAATCCAACGCAAAGTTTGGCTTGCAATCATTTTCTTTATTAATCGAATCTCATTCACAAAGCATGAACGCAAAGTTTCACAAATTTGTTTCAAAAAGGGCAGCACTTCGTTGCAAAACACTAAAGGATCCTTTACAATGAAAATCCCTCACATTATATAGAAAGAGGGATGAGCAAAAGAAGGAAAGAGATTGAGAAAATCAGGGAAAGTTAGGTGAGCGATTTTAGGAGATCTCACCTAACTTTGACCAAAGTCAAAGTGTAATTTGTTTTGAAAATATTACATCTTTGGACTTGGTGTAATTACAATTTACAAAATGACATTCGAAAATGTCGAGAAATATTTACAAGATGCATAATGGGATGCACTGGAAATTTCTAACACTGGAGAATAGGAAGCTTCTTCATGTTTTTTTGCTTGGGCGCAGAGTCTTCATACTTCTTCCTGGTCTCCTGCATGAACTTTTTATTTGGAAGAACCACGATCAAAGGACATCACCTTCGGAATTGTTGATGTGTTTTTCGTGACCACACCAACGCAGAATAAAGTCGCCAACGGCTTCCCTATTCTCTCTTGATCAAAGTATTCCGCATGCTAAGATTGCAAGAAAGTTCATGTGTTCAACTCCAAGGTTCTTTCAGTGCGAATAGGCTCAGTTTGGCTCGATGTGATTTGCTGGTATTTCAAGGGGACTTACGGAATTGTTCAAAAGCGGAGAAAGGAATTCAAATGCTCGAAAGATCTGTCTATGAAGTGCGGGTTTCCTATTCTAATCAGAAAGTACTGAATTGAAATGGGGTAACGTTAGGAAGATTCTAATCTACTCTAAGGTGTGGGACATGGCAATCAACTTCAGCAAACTTCTAACCGGACTTCGCTTTGCCTCGCATCGGACAGCTTCCACGGAGTCGGTGCAATCTTCAAAGGAGATGACAAAAGATGTTCAAACCACCACTTGACATAAAGATACCATCACAACGACGCATACCATTATTCAAACTGTGATTGAAGTTAAGTACATGATATTCCAGTTGACCACACAAGGCGCATTCACCATCAGCAAATACACTAGTGGTATGGATAGACGAAGTTGCTTAGATCAAACACCACATTCCACAATTACTATCTTCTACTTGCATGAAAATGAAATTTATGCTACTCTACGCTACTTGAAGTAGAAGGGATGAAGAAACCTCGCTAGCTATCCACAACAAAGATGAATTTCACCATCAATGAAAGATCTTTTATTATGAAAGTTTTACACGACAATTTCTTACAAAAGTTTTCAAAGGAAAACTTTCCTTCTCCTCCAACTACACTATCAATCTACTTCTAAGTTGTCCCTTTATTCTATGTCTACTGTCTAACTCTAAGCTAATTGAGGTGCAAATGAGGGGGACTCCCCCTTTATATAGCTGGCCAAGTCCAACGGACGGCTCAGATTACAATCGGCTGGATGGCCCAGATCGTGCCACCTCAGCCCTAAACATGATTTGCCCTAAAAACCGCCACAAAAGAGAGGGGTAATAAATGAGCCATAATGTCCATTATTCCTTCTAGAAGATTCCCTTTTGCAGACGTGTTCACACTGTTCTCGATCTTCTTCTTGACTTTGTTCTTCAACCTTGCTCGAACTTCCGCTCTTTTCTCCATCTTGAGTCTTGAAAATGTTTCTTCAACACTTAGCCATTTTCTTGCAACCTTTTCTTCCTTCGAGATTGAAACTTGTAACTTTATCTTCCTTCGAAGGTTGTGATATCATCGTGCTTCATCACTTCAAGTCATCACGCTTGATCTCGACGTCCCTCCTGCAAAACAAGCAAGGAGAAGGGTATTAGAACACTTCATAATCTAAGCTCAACTTACCCGATTTTCAAGTTTTGATCTTCAAGAGCTCATCATTTTTCCTTAGCCAACATCGCGTTTAATTTCTTCATGCCTTAGCCAAATTTCCAACCCATCTCGCATTCTGCTCGGCGCTTTTCATTCTGACATTTTCTCCAACTCAAACCTGAGGAAAGATGCTTCATCAGGAATTCGATCAAAAATCATCTAGGCGATTACTTTCAAATTCATTTGCCAAGGCATTTTATCTCCGACAACATCATTTATTCCTTGCCTTAGAAAATTTTTCAAATTTCCCTTAGGAAATTCATCAACCTGGTGCCCATTTAAAATTTTCACCCTGAAGGCCGAAGCGAAGCATGGAAGGCCTTAAAATCAACTCCTCATCGATAATCTTCGATACCCAGAAGAAAATTTTCTCCAGAACGCGTGGAATCCATGGGTATCCAACGAACGGGTTCATTTAATTTTTGAATTTTTTTGAACCTTAGAAAAAATGATTTTCATCAAATTTAATCCATTTCTTCAATTCCAGGCGCATTTAGCTGGCTCTGACTTGGAGAAATAGTTTTAATTATCCTCTCGAAGCTGACATTCTCAACGTATCCACTGCCAATTTATCTGTGCTTCGAAAAATTCATCTCTTTCAAGTCTAGGCGTATTTTCCTCTAGAGAGGTGGAATTTGTTAACACTTAGAAAAATATTTAAATTCCATCAATATTGGGTATCAGGGGAGAATTTGCCTTAGAACATTTTCGTTCCTCCGTCTTCAATCACTTTGCCTGTAAAGAATTTTTTTATCAACACTTAGCACTACTCCCTTTTAACACCTTGGGCGCATTTCAATGGGTGGGCTTCCAATTTTTGCACTTAGAAAAATTTTATGCCTCTTTGATGCGTGGGGCGCATTTAAGAGGGTCAACTTCCATTTTTGACACTTAAACTTTTTTCTTACCTTGAACACCCAGGGGCGCATTTCAGAGGTGACACTTCCAGTTTCATGAGGGGCGCATTTAGGGGGTTACACTTTTAGTTTCCAACACTTAGACTTTTCTTCAACTCTCCACAGGTTAAGGCGCATATCCCACATCAAGCTTTCAATTTAACCCTTAGCAACCTTTAAGTTGACCCTGGGCGCATATAACATGGCCTACCTCCAGTTCAATCACTTAGGCGCATATGAGAGGGTCTCCATCCAGTTTCAACGCTTGGAGAGTTTGCACATCACCTTGGGCGCATTCTACATGGTCAACTTTCAATTTTCTCTCTCAAGACTTTAGGCGCATTTGACTCAAGCATCTTCCACTTTGTGCCCTGGGCGCATTTTGAAGTGTGAGCCTCCAATTTTGGATACTTAGAAGATTTTTGAAACCTCTTCAAGCTTGGGCACATTTCCCATGGCCTACTTCCGTTTTTGTCAATACTTGGAGAATTTTCAATTACCCTTCTTCCTAAGGCGCATTTTGGAGGTGCTACTTCCACTTTGGGTGCCTTAGAAAATTTTTGGTGCTTCCTCTTCTTCAAGGCGCATATGGGGGCTTGAGCTTCCAATTTATGAGACTTAGGCAAATTTCAAGGCTCCAAGCTCAAGGGCGCAAATGAGACCCTCTACGTCAAGTTTTGTACTTAGAATATTTTTCCATGCTTCTTCCTCCAAGTTTGGGGCGCATTTAGAAGGGTGAACATCTAGTTTCAACACCTCAGGCGCATTTGCAAGGGTCCACTTTCAATTTAGAGCACTTAGTGGAATTTATACCTCTTTCCTTCAGCTTGGGGCGCATCTCATGGGTAATACTTTCACTTTTTGCCACTCAGAAAACCTTTTCCATCTTCTCTCCTGAGCTGGGCGCATTTGGAGGGTCCTACTTCAAATTTTGTATACTTAGAAAAATTTTCAATGCCACTTTCCCTCCAAGGGCGCATTTTACCATAGGAGGTTCCAATTTCCATACTTAGAATATTTTTCAATCATCTTGAAGCTCAAGGGCGCATTTTACTAGTGGAGCTTCCAATTTCAGTGACTTAGAAATTTTCAAATTTCCTTACTCCACCTTGGGCGCATTTGGACCCAGCCACTTCCAGTCCTAATGCCTTGGTAAAATTTCACCTGTCTTCAGCTTCTTATAGCAAGTTTTGGGTGCTGGATTCGAAAAATTATCAAATTTGACGTGTTACGTCCCCTTTGCCAAATTTAGGGTGTTTTGATCATGCTAACCTTAATTTGCTATTTTTAGAAAGTTTGTCAATTTTTTGCACTTCAAGCTAATTTCAAGCTTCAAAAGGCTGGATTTTGCTTTGTTCGGATCCTGGTGACATGATTGAGCTGCTGGTGTCCGGTACCCGTATGCCACTGCTATTTTTAGCAACCTGCTAAAAATAGTAAATGTTCGGAATGAGCTCAAATTTCATGTGCTGAATGCCCGAAGTGTAACGATCATAGCTGGATGCTGTTCTTGAGTGACTATCCTGTTATGCCCTTGATTTTAGGAACCCTAATTGACCTGCTAAAAATAGCAATTATCTGATTCTTCATTCTCTGTAGCTCTGTTTGCCTTGAAATTCGCGCCACAGATCCTTTATCACATGTTTGTCCCGTACCTGTTGAGATCTGGTGTCAACCTGCCATTTATAGCTGCTTCTGAAGTGACTTACTATTTATAGTAAGTGCCTGTTTCTGAGACTTCCTTAGCTCCGTTCGAGTTGAAATTTGGACCGTGCGTTCCTTGTTGATGAACTTGCCTGTCTACGCTGACGCCGAGATCAACTTTCTATTTATAGCCTGCACCTGGAACACCTTACTAAAAATAGTAAGTTCTCCGATCGTCTTCAAATTTTGCCAGCAGATTCTCGGAAGGATGCCGATCATGATGGATACTTCAGTTTTGAACGTTTTGACCTCTGACTCCTCATTTTTAGTGCTGAAGCTCGAAACCCTAATTTTGTGCATGTTGCTCAGATGAGCTCCGTTTGACCTCGTTTCAGTTGTATGATGATCAGCTTGCATTCCTGAGGTGTTGAGTAGCTGCCCAAGTGACACCTGCTGAAAATAGAAAACGGCCGGAAAAGTGACTGACCGGCTGCCGGATGATCTTGCATGTCATACTGCCCGAAAAATCTTGAAAAACCCAGAAAAACCCAGAAAAATTTCCAACATGCATAGCGGCTAAAATGGTAAGTTCACGAAAGTGAATTGCGACTCCATTTGCATGTGCGATGAAATGAAGCTCTTGGAAAACCCAGAAAGAAAATGCTGACATGCGTTGAAAAACTCTGCATGCAAACCCTAATATCGGCCTCCGAAGGCCGAATGCTGAAAGTCATCATCATACTTTGCATGTCATATCACCGCGAAGTTCTCGAAAAACCCAGAAGGAATCTCCGGACATGCATCAGAAAATGTAACATCTAGACCTCGAAAATTGCCTCTGAAGATGGAACTGCTAAAAATAGCAAGTTGTCCGTTTTAGTTCAAATTCAACCTGTGAGTAGCCTGATGTGCTCTAGATGCAGTGTGACTGTCGGAATCTCAAAAATGCTGAAGGATTGCCTGTAATTGCACACTTACTAAAAATAGTAAGTTGCCAGAATTCGATGAAATTTCTGTGGAGACCCGCTCGAAGCATACTAACAACAGTGTTAAGCTCAATTTGCAATTTATTCATCTCATTTGACCCCAAACTGACCAGGAAAGATGAAACCCTAATTTCCAGGCTTGGCCAAAATTCACACTTAAACTCAATGACGGGCACAATCCCGGAAAGATAGACAGTAGAAAAGAGAGACAACGACAAAACGAACGAAAAGCAAAGCCAAAATTAGGGGGTCCCCATTTGCAATGGGGCGATGTGTGAAAAACGTCACAACATTAGCCCCAACCCGAATAAATGTTCCTGAACATTTCAAAGACAAAACCCATTCCATACTCAGAACCCTTGGATAATTCTTTCAAATCCATCAATTAGCTAGGGGATATACTTGAAAGGGAAGAGGAATCCTAAATTGGATCAAGGTACCTCATCTTTTGATTACAAGTGTGTGCATATGCGTTTGTTCCAACTCAAAAGACCACTGAAGTTACTAGAATCCGTCCCAGCAAGTTAAATAAATATCTTAACTTCAAAAGCATCCTGGACATTGCCTCGCTGCCAGTCAGGCGTCCATAGCCCCGACGAGGTTGTCGCTACAATTCCCACGAATATTGCTCTACTGTCGGCCGGGCGTCCATAGCCCCGGTGGAGTTACTCGCATACTCCCAAAACCAATATTTCATAGCATATTTTCTTTTCCTCTTTTCTCCGTCAATTCCTTGATTGGTTGGCAAGCAATGAAGCCTCCAATGGGTTTGAGAATTGTAGTGGCGCTGAAGCTAGATGTAAAGTTTTCACTCGCCAAGACTTCTCCTAAGAAACCTCAATGACTTAGAGTAATTAATCATGTGTGTAAAATATAGCAATCGTGAGACTTGGTGTCAAGACGCAATAGATGATTCCCTTCCGAGTCATGTACAGATCCTAACCAAATGATAAGACTTTAAAGAATAACCTCGGATTCTAAAGCACTTACTGGATGACTGTCTAAGAAATGGACTAACATTATGTCAACGTTGTATTGGAGTGTGGTGGAAACAACACAACACCCCCCCCACAAATGGGATCCCCATTATTGAAAGCAAACTAAACTAAGCAACAACTAAACTAAGGAAAGCAAAGCGGACCAAGCTAAGCAAAAACAAAAAGGAAAACCTACTCTAATAGGACAACATTTCAAATGGACAAGACTCAGAGGACAGAAACATATACAACCCCTAATATGATTTCTCAGGATGTTTAGTAACAGCAAAGTAGTATTCATAGTACGAAGTTTTGCAAACTTGTCCTTAAACTCAGAAAAGTAGTCTTCCACAATACGAATCTCAAACTCAAGCAAAACTTCAGGAAAGATTAGCAATTGAGGCAACTCATCCGGACCATGATCAATCCATAAACAAGTTTTCTTTCCAAAATTTCCATAATCAAAATGATATTCTTGGCAGCCAACAGTAGGGAAAGATACAACCTGGTGGTCTTCATTTGCTGGTGCACATTCTTTCCTGTCGTTCATCGCTCCATCAGGAGGTCGAAGTTGATGGTGAACCATACCACTTGCATCCAAAACGTGGAGATGATCCAAACTGGGAGGAGTGGGGCGGGAGATCGATTCGAGATGGCATTTGGAAATTTGGATCCTTTCATGCGCTGGCTCCTTTTTAATCCCTAGCAATGGATCAAGCCCCAACCCGAATTGCTCTTCATTTTCTATCTCTTTATCAGGAAGTGTTTCATTTGTTTCAATTTCATCAAGCAACTCTTCCATGACTATGAATAATGGATCAAGTGTTGACGCGAAGTGCATTTCATACTCTGCCTCTATCTTGGTAGCCCATTGATCTTCAAACACATCGTCTTGCCTTAAGCTGCTTACCATTTCTTCTATCTTGTTCATGCATAACTGAACCATTTCATCAAGGAGCGTTCCTTCTTGGAGCGTACTGAAATCATTTCCCTCTTCGTATTCTCCTCGAATGATCGAACATTCAAAATTTCTAACACCATTCCTACTTTGAGTTAAGTCCTCCATTCCTGATTCTTTATGATCTTCAATAACTTGCAATCTTGTACCTTCATTCACTTCTATATGCTGACAGTTGCCTTGGGCGGTTTCTCTTCCTTGGATATATGCCATTGCTTCTTTGATCTTTGCTCCAATAGCCTCTTGTTCTATTGTGATGTAGGAACAATCTTCATCTGCTTGCTCCCTAAGCTCGATCATATCATCCTGTTGGGACTTATTCTCCTTGTTGTTGGGTGATGTTGAGGTACATTCTTCATTTGGTGCCAAAAATGTTTGTGTGGCATACTCAATCCATCCTTTGTCTTTGAAGAATCCATATGGCAGTACTGGTAATCCGAGGCGACATCTGGCAAAGTTGATAGCTCCTTCACACGTTGTACAAGTGAACTCTGGATGAGGTGCGTTGTGGATCCGACACCAACGAGGGAGCAAAACACCTTTCAAGCAAACATTGCCAAGTTCCAACTGATTCTGGACCCTAAGTATGAATCTCGTGAAGGCCTCCTCCACAACTTCTGGAAGGCTGTAATCATCAAGTTCTACGTCCAATACTCCTGGCTTGGGGACATCCCAAAAGAAGATTTTCCCTTGGAGAACAAGCTCTATCCTTGAGAGGAACGTTAAGCAACTGATTTCTTCATGCTGAGAGGTCTCATGAATTCGACATCTTCCTGGCAAAGCAAACTTAGACAAATTCTCAGGCCACAGCTGTGCATTCAATCTTCCATGAATCTGAGCAATATCTGTAGGACTATCCTGAGAACAAGAAAAGTGCCCATCCTTCAAGAAATCTCTTTTTTGATTTTCCATTTTTCTGAATTTTTTGAATTTTTCAACTTTTCACTTTTTTTGGATTTTTTGACATAAGAGAGATCTAACATATCTCTGATTTGGAACTTCAA